>PVJI01004656.1:0-105714 GCA_004026765.1 Micronycteris hirsuta | reverse complement strand
ACATTCTGGCAGTAACCAGAGGGGAAGGGGAAGGGGAGAAGGGGGACAAGGGTATTCAGGACCTGCAATGAAGGACACATGGACAAAACCAAGGGGGAGGGGGGAAGCAAGGGAGGGAGGTGGGTTTGCCTGGGGTGGGGTGGGGGGAGGGTAAATGCAGACAACTGTAATTGAACAACAATAAAATAATTAAAAAAAAGAAAAAGAAATCCAAAACACTGATTCAAAAGAATATAAGCACCCCTATGTTCACTGCAGTGCTGTTTACAATAACCAAGATTTGGAAGCAGCCTAAGGGCCCACCAGTAGATGAGTGGATAAAAATGCTGTGGTACATTTACACAATGGAATGCTACTTGGCTGTACAAAAGAAGGAAATCTTACCTTTTGCAACAGCATGGACGGACCTTGAGAGTATTGCGCTAAGTGAAATAAGCCAATCAGAGGAAGACAAATACCATATGATTTCACCTGTATGTGGAATCTAATGAACAAAATAAACTAACGAACAAAATGGAAACAGACTCATGGATGCAGAGAACAGAACAATGGCTGTCAGAGGGGAGGAGTTCAGGGGCCAGGTGAAAAAAGTAGACACTAAGTAAAAAAACAATGACAACAACAAGAACAACTCATAGATAGACAACAGCATGGTGATTATCAGAGGGAGGGGGGAGTGGAGAAAGGTAGAAGAAGGTAAAGGGGGGATAAATGATGAGAGACTTGACTTTGGGTGGTGAACACACAATACAATGCACAGATGATGTATTATAGAATCCTATACCTGAAAACTACATAATTGTATTAACCAATTCCACCCCTATAAGTTCAGTAATATTTTTTTAAAAAAACATTTTCACTCTTAAAAATGAAACTGAGATACAGATTTTTACTAGTTATACAGTTTTTCTATTTTAGAAAATTTATGAAAACAAATTAGCAGTAGGTTTGAATATTTCATAGCAGTGCCATCTGTTTAGTGATCTGAGAAACGTGTTTCAAAAATATCTAAATTCTGTTATTTCCGTTATTGGTTTTAGCTTTTTCTGTCCCAGAAGTATTTTCTAAGAAGTTACTTAAAATAGTGGAAACTACTGGGAATGCTCAGATTTGGTGTTGGTATTTTATTTTTTTTGAGACAACTTTTCCTTCATTAGAACAAATTACAGTTCTGCTTAATAGGTATCTTCTGACAGAATAAGGTTTTTAAAATATACATATTCTTAAGGAATGAGATGGCTGGATCAAGCAATATATCCATAAGCCAAATAAATTCAGGACCTTTGATTATATTTTTTGATTGTATGATTTCACCCTCAATGCTGAATTTTTCTTATCAGAGTCAAAATATTAGTTAACAACAGACAGAAGTTCAAGAGGCTTTAGGCAAGATTTCTGACCCAATTGACCTGTATCATATCAAAAGATGCTGAATGAGGAGGACTCATCAACTTCTTAAAGTTGCTTCTCGTGCTTCCTTGTACACTCACACAAGTGGGTAGGCACAAACAGGTACACACAGGTGCACACAGGCTCTACCAGGCAGATCCTTGTACATATTCAATGGCCCCCGAAATGACCAATGATATTTTTCTCCCTCTGTCCACAGAAAGTGTTTTCTCTGAAGCACATAGGAAAGACATATGTGCAAATTGGTCCTCATGATATTAGTTTTTAAAAATGGTAGACATAAGTGAAATTAGTTAACAGCCTTAGAAAAAAATACTGCTAGTATTATTTTAGCTTTGAGTTTGAATTTCATTAAAAGTATTGCCAAAGGATGAAGGGTAAAGAGATTATTAAATACAGACCTGGCTAATAGGAAGAGAACCTAGCTGAAGAAATATAAATTGGAAGTTTCACAAAAATTATTTCAAGATAGCTACACTTACAAATGTACAAACACTTAAGTGTTAACCTTCACTGAAGCTTATTAAAAATACTTAAAAGTACATTAAATCATTTTGAGTGTGTATAGTGATGCCAAATAAGAAAGGTAAGCATTGTAGATTAAATAATGGCATATGATGTATTTCCACAAGTTTTGAATAATTTACTCTACATTAGCCTGCACAAATTATTAAATGCGTGGTACTTTTTCACTTGCACTGGTGACAACAAAGGTGATTGCCAGTTCATGAGTATACAGGTTTCTAGGTAATCTCCCATATGATACACTTTTAATTACAAAGCTTTGTTAAATCAAGTGCTACACACACTTGGTCCTGTGGCATTTTGCTCTGCTGGTGACATCAGCTTGAATTACTTCATTTGCAAATATAAGGCAGCTGTTTTAATAATTACAACTGCATCTGTGATAAGCTAATAGAAAAAATCTATCTTGATTCACACACACAGAAAAAAGAAAGAAAATACTGGTGCATGACAAAATATTTTGACAGAGCGAAGAATAGAAGAGTAAAGGTATCATGTGAGGAATCTTCACTCTGGTCGCCTCTCTTTGTCACAGTATTACTGAACGTTAACACAATACTTTTAGGATCTTTATTCATTTTTGTTATTTAAAGAGAAAATCAATGGAAGATATTTTTCCACTATAACTACACTAACTAGAGAAGAATTGGTAGAAAAATTAATTACTTTTTTCTACCTTTTAGCTTGTCAGGGTCAAGATAATTCCCTTCCTTCATTTTGTCACTTTGTACAAACCAGCCCACGTGTTCTGCCCGTGGGAGAAGGGCGTGTTTAGGGCTGAGAGAGACGGATCGCTCTGTTTCTGCTGTAGTGACTGACACACCACAGACCGACAGACAGTCTACCAGCTCACACTTCTCGGGCTGATTGTCCTTTTGATGTCCATTTCTGTGTTGTTAACAAACACGCATAAAAGATGCCAACGTAAAATGAAAAATTTCAATATTTTTCACAATTCAACATTGCATTTATGATAGTCACTGGGACAGGTTCATATCTTTTTTTCTCTGTTCAATGTTGTGCTTTCTCTTTAAAGCCAGGATTAGGGATAAATGTGTACTATTTGGGCCATGCCTCACTGATTTTATAATCTTATTAAGGTCATCATTCTAGAACCAAAAAGAGGACAGACTTGAATGTGAAGGAAAACATAAATTAACTTTAAATTAAATAGCAAATAAATACAAATACTCCCTTTGTGTTGGTTACTTTCTGTACAGAATTTATAATACATATCCCAGCTCTCTCACTTACTAGCAGTATGGCCTTAGAAAGGCTACTAAACTTCCCTATACTGTGATTTCTTATCTGTAAAATGGAAATAATGTTTGTTATAGGGTTACTGTGAGAATTAAATGAGATAATACAAATAAATCAGAAAAGTAAAGCACTTGACAAAATTTAGCTTTTGTTTTGTGTATTAGATAAGAGTGAGGTTCAATTATTAATATTTTAATAAACACATTGGTATGGGAAACTGAAATAAACATGTTCTTATTTTATGAAGTATATTTATGCATGTATAATTGCTCACAATAGTACTCTAGGGTTCTCAGTTAGGCGTAATGAGGCAGTTTTTATATTTATTTAAAGTTTTTTATTTACTTTAGAAGGTACAGGATTGTATTGGCTCGGGAGTTGCAATTTATTTGGCATAAATGGAATTTTTTGGAACTTTGTGTGTCACCTACAGGAGCCGTTCTGTAGTAAGAGGGGTGTTGTCTGTAAGAAGAGAAAGTAGCAACTAGAGGCTGTCAGGGAAAAGGTGGCAACATGCGGATTCTAGTCTTTTCCATCATACCCATCCCTTCTGGGTCACGTGAACTTGTCATTTCTCCTTTCCTCTGAGCAAATTCAAATTGCATCCTGTAACTTATAACCCAAAGAGCCATGACTAACAGAGTGAGTGCTCCAACACCATGGGGTGGTTTTATCCTCAGGGTTTTAGGAAATCTAGCTCATTATATGTATTTCAGGCACGTTTTGGAGACAAAGGTGATCATTTTACTACATTTCCATATGGCCCTGACCTTGGGAAAGCAATATATCAGGTCCAAGCTTCACTTACATTCTGTTTCCTACATTTGACCTTAAAATTCTGTGCCTGATGTGTCAGTCAAAAAGCTGTCTAGATGATTTAGCAATAAGGACCCTTTAGAGCCCTACTTGCCGTCGCTCTCATCTTTCCTCACCCCTTCTTTCCTCTTGCCAATCACAAATCTACCTCGATCTATAAATAGAAAAAGAGTCTGAAATAAAGTAATCTCAATTTGAATTTCATAGAAAAGATTGTGCATCTACGAGCAATGAAGTGCACTGAAACTTTTTTCTTGGTAGCAAATTGATAAATAGGTATGCAGATAAAATGACTACTGTTGACTGACAGATTTGGTGGTCAAACTGGATATAAGTTCCAAAAGGAATATGCAACCAGGTAGTGGGTTAAAAACAGCAAGTAAGAGTAAATATTACATCTTGTAATTTTTAAGATAGCACAGGAAAGAGTGATATTTTTAAAAAGTTCAATGTAGGTTATTCATCTACCACAAGCAGAATGTTATATGATTCAGAACACTGACCTTGCATGAAAAACTCATTCTACATTTTTTTTTCATATGATATTTGACCGGGACAGGCTTCCAGGTGAAGCTGAACATCAAAGAGATGAACTTGCCTGCCGTTTATCGGAGATAGGTTCTCTCTTCTCCACAGCATAAGTTCTTTCCAGTGATCAAAACAGAGTTAAAGATCAAAGGAAAAGGAGTTATGGAAAGATGCATGTACAATATTCCCAATTTTAGGGAAAGGATTAAAAGAGGAACTGTGAAAATGAGAACTATTTTGAATGGTATATGGCCTGAAGTAGGAACAGATGACCCTTAATTAGAGACATGGGGAAGGAAAGAACAAGAGAAATACTCTCTCCAAGCCCACACAGTTTCTGTACAGGTGATATAAACTGAAACACGGAAACACTGTTGTTAAAGTCAACAACTCAATAAAAGAGGTAAAGAATGAACTTGAGAGTTTAGGAGATAGAGCTGACCAGATGGAGGAAAGAATTAGTGATATTGAAATGGGAAATCTAGCAATGACAAAGGTGGAAGAAGAGAGAGACTTGAGGATAAAAAATCTATAAAATAATGCTACAAGAACTGACTCTATCAGAAAGAATAATGTGAGAATAATCGGTGCACCAGAAGGAGAAGAGAACAGAGAACCTATTCAAACAAATAGTTGACTTCCCAAACCTATGGAAAAAGCTAGATCCTCAAATCCAAGAAGCAAACAGAACACTTAATTATCTCAATCCAAAAAGGCCTTCTCCAAGGCACTTTAAAACTGTCAAAATGAATGATAAAGAAAGAATTCTCAACAGCCAGGGAAAAGAAGACGATAATCTATAATGGAAATCCTATTAGACACTCATCAGATTGCTCAGCAGAAACCTTACAAGTTAGGTGATAGTGAAATCAAATATTCAAACTACTGAAAGAGAAATTACCATCTAAGAGTAATATATCCAGCAAAGTTATCCTGTATTTTTTGTTTTTTTTTTGTTTTTTAAGATTTTATTTATTTATTTATTTATTTTAGAGACAGGAGAAAGAGAGGAAGAGAAACAGCAATGCATGGTTGCCTCTCACGTGGCCCCCACTGGGGACCCGGCCCGCAACCCAGGCATGTGCCCTGACTGGGAATCGAACCGGGACCTTCTGGTTCCCAGCCCCTGCTCAATCCACTGAGCTACACCAGCCAGGGCTATCCTGTATTTCTGAAGGAAATAAAGACTTTCCCAGACAGACAGAAGCTGAGAGAATTTACCACCGCAAGACCTCCATTACAGCAAATACACAAGGGGGTTATTCTATCTACAACAAAGAACAAAAGGATATAAAATTATGAGGAAGGTTATTAACAGACAGACAAAAGCAGAATATTGCAACCTTTTTTTCAAAATGGGGTACTATACACTTCAATATCATATAAAGGTTAAGGTAAAAACAGTTTTTAAAATGAGAAGAAGACAATAGCTACTGCAATTCGGAAATGAACTCACAGCATAAATAAGGATAATTTGTGACAACAAAATCATAAAGGGGAGAGGGTAAAGTTCTGAATTTGCAGAGGGGAATGGAGATAAGATGTGTTCAGAAGAAAAAGGACTACTTTATATATTAAACTTTTTCTTGCATGATCCTGATGGTAACCACACACGTAGAAATCCAAAACTGAGACACATGGTTTGAAAAAAGAGGAAACAGAGGGAAAAAATTATAGAATATCACCAAACTAAAATGACAGACAGAAATACAAGGAAAAGAAACAATGAAGATACAGAACTACCAGAAAAAAAAAAGATAAAATGGCTACGAGAAATCCTCCCACATCAGTAATCACTCTAAATGTAAATGGACTAAATTTACTAATAAAAAAGCACAGAGTGGCAGATTGGATCAAAAACCAAAACCCAGCCATATGCTGCCTTCAGGAGCTGCAGAGAGAAGCAGGCCGTGCCTTCCACAAGATTCATAAGGTGGAGATATCTCTAAACCTAAGGAGGGATAAGATGTTGAGAAGTCTAAAGTTGACAAATTTCAACCTAGCAAGAGAGAGAGCATTATGCTAAGTGAAATAATTCAGGTGGTGAAAGACAAATATCACATGATCTCACTTGTAAGTGGACCTAATCAACAAAACAAATAAGCTAGCCAAATAGAACCAGAGACATTGAAATTAAGAACAATCTGACAGTAACCAGAGGGGAGGTGGGAGGGGATATTGAGGGGAAAGGTGGGGAAGAGTTTCCAAGCACATCTATAAAGGACACATGGACAAAACCAGAGGGGGGTAGGATCAAGGGTGGGAGGTAGGGATGGCAGGGGTTGGGAGGAGTGGTGGAGGGAAAATGGAGACAACTGTACATTAACAACAATTTAAAAAATTAAAAAAAAAAGAAAGTAGAGACCCAGTTTACTCTTAAAACTACAGCATATATGCCAAGTGAAACAAGTCAGTGAGAAAAAGACAAATACCATATGATTTCACTTATATGTGGAATCTGAAGAACAATATAAATAAACAAAACAGAAATAGACTCATACATACAGAGAAGAAACCGATGGTTGTCAGAGGGAAGGAGAGTTGGGGGATGGATAAAAAGGTGAAGAGATTGAGAAGTACAGATGGGTTGTTACAAAATATTCATGTAGATGTAAAGTACAGCATAGGGAATATAGTCAATAATATTATAATAACTATGTATGGTGCCAGGTGGTCACTGGAAATATCAGGGGAAATGCTTTGTAAAGTACATGATTGTCTAGCCACTATGCTGTACACCCAAAACACAAAATAATATTAACTGTAAACTATAAATGAGAAACATTTTTTAAATAAAAAAGTAAAGCTCTTAGTTTCATCTACTAAGGGGTGGGTCTACTTCTCTTATACCTTGTTCCTTATAATAATACTCCTAATTAAAAGTTTCATTATGATCTCAGGTGCACAGTTGATAACTAAGATTCATGTGTTTCTACTTATTGCTGATGGTTAAGTATTCTTATCTCATTCTGTGTCTTTTCACTGGTACTGGTGTAGAATGAAATAAGAGGAACTGAAGCAGGACTTGATGATGAAATTCTGAGTGTACAGGGACTGGGCTCAGATACCTGCTTTATCATTACCTGGTTGTGTTTGGCAACATCATTTAATCTTTCTGGACCTCATTTTCCTTCTATAAAATAGGAATATTATCACCTAACATGAAAAACTGGACCAGAGATTGCATTTATGTTTTTTAAATTTTTAATTTTTTTATATTTATTATTATTCAGTTATAGTTGTCCCATTGCTCACCCCTACCCTGTTCCCCCACCCCAGTTCGCACAGTCAATTCCACCCCATTGTCCATGCCCATGAGTACTATTCGTGTTCCTTCGCCTTCACCTATAAGTGGAACCTAATCAACGAAACAAACAAATGAACAAAATAGAACCTGTGACTTGGAAATAAAGAACAAACTGACAGTGACCAGAGAGAGGGGGGAGGGAGATAACGGGGAAAGAAGGGGAAGGGGCAAGCAGAGATTGCGTTTAAATTAACTGGGAGAACGCCTAACACAAAATAAAATACTAAATAAATAACAAATCGTTACTTTTTTGTTATTATTGTCTTCCTTTCATAGAGTCATTGGCTATAAGTAGTTTAGTGTGTCTACATGCTTAAAAAGTTTTTCTTGCATCTCTTCCATTTCCACCTATTTTCATTGTTGCAGTAGCTACAAGGTTTGTTTTATTTATTATAGTTGTATTCAGCCATCCTGATGTTTTATTCTTGTTGGGCAAGGGCAAAGCCATATCCATATGACCTGGAAGGTCTCTCTTGCTAGAAAAACAAAACAGAAGAGGAAAGAAAATGAGGACTGGGCAGTGATATATAGGGTCTGGCAGAAGTAAGGCCTGCTTGAGTGTGGTCAGTAGGGTAATAATATAGGTGTAATAATTTATAGTTTTAATTTGGACATTTCACCCAAAATGTCACATGGTATGCTTGAGTGTGATATTGTCATGTTACAGAATTACATGCTCATGGTTTATAATAAAAAAGGGGTGTTATTTGTGCCAGACCCTGTATTTTGCAGCTCTGCTGATAAGTAGCCCATCAGCAGGAGAACTGGCGGCAATGCATTACTGTTCAAGCTGCTACCACTTTAGCTAGAACGATACACTGCGCAAATCCTTGCACGTCCGTAGTGTGTCTGCTTTCTTGGAAAGCTGAATACCAATCTGAAACTTTCCTCTCTGATTAGCTGGGTAAAGCTCTCCAAGAAAATCAGTTCTCAGCAGCTTATTTCCTTAAAAGTATAAGGTGATATAAAGTTAACACGTGTGGCAACAGGATCAGAATTCTCTCTGGATGACCCTGTCCATTAAAATAACTGGAGGGCATACTATTTCATCATGCACATTCTAATTCAGAAAATTTAAAAAAACTTTCATTTTCCCTATTTCTGATAGCAGCATTTGAGGGAATCCAATTCTTACTCTTATTTAGAATAAGCTCTGGCTTGTAGAGACTTAAAAGGAAATAAGATGATTTGCTTTCAAGCATTTACTCATTGAATAGTAGCTCCTAGAAAATTTGTTTTGGGGGGTCATATTTACACTTCTATTGCCAACCCAAAGAAGAGCTTCTCAGCATGAATTTAAGGGTCTTTCATTCTTTCGAGTCATTTGTTCTTCTAAGTAAAAGACAGTACTTAAGTATGGAAAGTGTGTGAAAATGTGCTTTTGCATAAAGTGTAGTTTGCAGTTGTAACGGGGTCTCTTATTCAAAATGAAATTGGAGTTCTCAGGGCAAAAGATTTAATTCAATAAATATATATCTCAATAGGCCTATAAAGAGAATCCTAATTAATGTGCCAATAGCTACTCCCTGTTTACATGGCATTATCCCAGATCTTGAACTGTAACAAAACACATAAATTAATGTTCACGGAGCAGAGGACTGCATTTCATTTCTAGAACTCTGCCTGTGGGACATTTCAGAGAGACTGCACAAGAAGGGGGTCTCAAGATGTTATCTTCGTGAAGTCTGAACCTAAGTTATTCATTGTAAAATACTTCATGTTTTTCAGACTACAGACATAAGTCAGATGTCATCTCCATTTCCTCTTGGAATATCACTTATTAGGAACTCAACTAACCTAATTCATATCCTATGTATGAGTGCTTGACAAATAGCTATTTCATTGCCAATGGGCTCTCTGTCCTGGGTCAGGCAACTCACTAACTCTTAGAGCAAGCTTTCCCAGTTTGGCAGTCTAATTTATATGAATGTGTTTTGTTTTAAGTTATTATCTTGAAATTTAACCTGTTTTTCTTTGTTCTAGCCTCTGAAGCCACTTAGAAGAAGTATAGATTCTTTTTCCTTTAATCAGTCTTCAACTTTAAATTGATATCAGTAAGCATACTTTTTTCATATTGTCAAACCACATATTCCCTTTTTTTTTTCCCCAAATGTTACTGATATGATCTGGTTTCCTAGAATTTAAGTGTCATAGCACTTCTACTTCCACAAATGTTATATTAGGTAATTCTGACCAAATGTGCCACTGAAAACAACTAAACATATTTGAGGATATATATTAAAGCATTTTCTAAAATAAATCAAAATGCTAACCACATGACCAGACCAGAGGCTGAGGACCTAGAGAGATTTAAAAAGAAAAAAAAAAAAAAGATGCTTGAACAGCTTGTGCCCTGGGGTCACATAAGAGACAGCTGAGATACTGAGCTTTGCTTTTGGTGACCTAAACAAAACTCATCCTGTGGGACTTACTGATAGGGCCAATTCTGAGAAATGTCCTCTGTTCTGCAGAGCTAGCCTGTACAGGTAAGAATGGACTGGAAAAAAACAACCCCTAGGCCAGTATTTGGCCAGTCTTCACATCATCCACGTGATCTAGAAAATCTTAAAACTTGAAATTATGTTAAGATGGTAGTGGACTTCCAGTGTCCTCAAGTATCAAGCATTGTCTGAAGCAAATGAAAATACTCCCTGGAGGAAAATATTATCATCTCAGAACTCAAATTATTTCTTCAAATAATTTTTTAATGCAGCATCCAATAATTATTTAAAAATAACTAGGCTCATTAGGAAATAAGACAACATAAGAAACACAAGAAATGATAAATAGACAGTAGAAATATAGAAATTAGTGCATTAGAATTTTCCAGAGAAACACAACCGATACGTTCCAAATATAAGAAGAGATTTATCATAGGCATTGGCTCACACAGTTATGGAGGCCGAGAAGTCCCACAATCTGCCGTCTGCAAGCTGGAGCACCAGGAAGCCTGTGGTGTAATTCAGTCCAAGTCGGAGGCCTGAGAATAGGGATTGATGGTGTAAGTCCGAATCTGAGTCTCAAAGCCCAAGTACCAGGAGTGTCCATGTCAGTGCACAGAAGACAGATGTCTCGGTTCAAGCAGACAGAGCAAATTCACCCTTTCTCCACCTTTTTGTTCTATTCAGGCACTCTATAGATTGGGTGATGCCCACTCACATTGGGGAGAACCATCTACTTTGCTTGATTAGCAATTCAAATGCTAATCTCTCCCAGAAACACCATCACAGCCACACCCTGAAATATTGTTTTACAAGTTATACGGATATCCTTTAGTCCAGTCAGGTTAACACATAAAATTAACCATCATGATTAAAGGTATTGATATTATCAATCATAGATTATGTAACAAATACCCTTAGTATATACAATTAGAAAAAGCGAAGTGAAAACATTCTGGCAGAGAACTAGAAACTATAAAAAGTGACATACACTTTTTATAAAAATAAAAATAAATTTAGAACTGTGAAAACAGTGAGAGAGAACATTGAAATAGTGATTATAACTATATCCTTTATGTTCAAGAAGGTAAAGAAAACCATAAACATGTTAAAAATGGTATGAAAGAATAAAGACCTAAATAAAATTTCTAGAGATGAAATATCCATGATTTACTTCTTGGTTAGTACACACTCATATATTATTGCCATTAAGAACTCAGTGCCAGGCAGAGGTTTATAATTTAATTCCTGAGCTGTATCCTGAAGGATGACATCCCATCCTTTCAGAGTGTTGCCTCTGAGCTGGTACTTCAGCTATTCTTTTAGAAGGCCAGTACAGCACTCCAGAAGACTTGCTGCTACTGGGCTGTGTATGTGTGGTATAAACAGAGGGGCCTGTGATGGATGTGATCCTAGGATAGCCTTCTCCCACATACACTTTTCTGTAAAGTGAGCCCCTTGATTAGAAGCTGTGCTCTGTGGGGTTCTGTGCCCATAAATAAGGCATTGTAAACCTCTAGTTGGTGGTACGGACTGAGGCTCTGTGGACAGGAAAAGAAAACATACCTGGAGTACTTAATACCCCTTTAAGATGAACAACTGACCTTTCCGGGATGGAAGAGGCCCAATGTAGTCAACTTGTCACCAAGTTGTTAGTTGGTTTCCTCCAGGGATTTTGTCGTGTTGGAGGGTCAGCCTTGGTCTCTGTTAATAACAGGTAATTCAGTGGCTGGACTTGTTTGTTAAGTGGGAGTCTTTACTATTGCCTCTATACATAGTCTCTGCTACCATGGCTACTGCTTTCGTGTGCCAATAGTGAGAGTTCTAGGTGACCGATAACAAAGGTTAATCTACATAAATTGTCCGACACTAACTATGTGGTTGTTCAGTGCTTCTTCCACTATAGATGCCTTCTAGTGAAAGTTGGTGACTTTGTTCCTAAACCCATGTGTTCGCCCACATGCCTCTATAGCAGAACTTCTTATCTCTGATTATCTAGTCCTTTCTCTTCCATGCTTCTGACCATTCAGCCAGGCCATTGGCCACTAATCAGAAATCTGTATAATCTCATCTAGGGCCACTTCTTCCAGTCAAAGTAAATGACCATATGTACTGTGCTGTTCACAGCTCTATCCTTTGGAGAAATTTTCATCTTCAGTCTGTCAAGACCACCCCTAACTGTGGCTTTAATGCAGCCACTGTTAATTTTTAGCTAAGTTTGGGCTTATTCTTCCTCCTCCTTTAAGTTGGTCTTTGAGAACCATCCCCAGCCCCAACTAATTCAACCAAAAATATGAGCTGGAAAAGGGGTACTGATCCATCTGTGTCAGGTAACATGGAGTCCAAGCTACCTGTTCCCATATCTTACTCTTACCGTTTGGTCCTCCTTGAGTTCAATTCAAGATGTACATTTTTATCTTATGGAAATCTGTTGCTAGGACTATCCAATTTTATGATTGGGTGGGTCTGGCAGACCCAGCTCATGGTAGACAGTTCCAGACTTGTGGTTACTTGGTGCACCATGATTAACTATTTCATCTCTACCAGAGGAACTGTTCCTCAAAAGGCACATAATTCTCTGACTTGCTCAAGAATTATAATGGCCTTGGTGAGTGATGTCTTCTGTATTCTCACATGAAATGCAATCTTGTACTGG
This sequence comes from Micronycteris hirsuta, assembly GCA_004026765.1. NCBI lineage: Eukaryota > Metazoa > Chordata > Mammalia > Chiroptera > Phyllostomidae > Micronycteris > Micronycteris hirsuta. Next base: position 92,771 of record PVJI01004656.1, on the reverse strand, counting down.
GTCTTCTAGCTTCACAGTTTATTCATCCCAAACATGCCCATATCTCTCAGGCTCTTCATTCTTTCCTTCATTGTCTGACAGGACTACTCAGTCATTTCTACTTCGCTTACTGTTGGCCATTGCTTTTCCCAGACTTCTAATAGCTACCTTAACAATGAGTTTGCTTGATCCCCTAAGGTCCTTAGAAATGTTCTGAGAAATTGCCTCAAGGTCAACAAATTCTCACACATTCCATCTTATTTGGATCTATTGGTCAAGCTCCCTAAAAATTCAATCCCAGTGTTATTTACCTGGCTCTTTCCAGTATATAGTATCTAATTCTTGTATCTCTTTTAGTGTATAGTTTTCCCTTCCTTATCAGGCCCAATACAACTCCGGGCTGAATATGCTGGGATTTAACCCAATTATTGTCCTAGCTATTAGAAGGGGCACACTTGTTACTTTGCAGGGTGAGGCCTCTGTAACATCATCTAATGGAGGACAATACTATTTCTTAATAAGGAAGGGATGGACACCCTCTGTAAGCCTTGTGGGTTCTGCAGAGCCAGTTTTCTCAGGGTCATCTACCCAGATCTTTTCAACCCATGTTTTAGGGCTCTAGGTTTCCCAGTCAGGACCTACACTTGGCTCGCAGACCTACCTTGACTGAAAATTCAAATATCTTTGTTTTGTGACTCAGACCTTCAGTTTGCTGCTCAGCAGTGTCTTTTCTGCTATCAGAGAAGATAAATCTTCTTTGTAGTCTACCCAAGTGGTGCTCTTATTGGAGATTAACTATTTGTTAATGGACCTTAATTTCTCATTATTTTTCCACAGAGGAAAAATTAAACATTGTGGTAACCAATCAACTGATGTTATTATAGGCACTGCCCACTGCATTGCCAAGTGCCCTCCCCCCCTTATCTTTCAATCACCTGAACCATCTCACCTGTAAATTCCTGGACAAATGGCTCCTCCACTAGGGTGTTGTTTTAGTCACTGACAGTGAAATCTTTAATGAGATAAGTTTCATTCAGTGGTTCCATTCAACCCTACAGAGTTAATAACAGAATCTGGAGTAACCAGAAAAGGCCAGGAAAAAAACTGAAATGAAGATGAAGTGAGGGAAAGAAAACAAAACCTTGAGTGCTTTTTAGGTGATAAATGTTCCTCGTCAAAAGAAATATTTAACTTTATAAAAGCATGCCATAATATATTATTCATTAGGGATGGCAAGATCCAAGGGCTTGGGAGCAATTACATTTTCCTCAAAGTGGATTTGTATGTATAATTAAATACAGGAAGCCAACGCTGAATATTTTTGAATTCTATTAAAAATGTGAGAATGTCAGAAATTATACCAGTCTAATATAATTGTATTTTATGACATTTCATATTTTAGTATTGACTAATCTTTGCTTTACACTAAAATATTGCTTATCTCAAGGTTAAAGGGTCTTTTAAACTTAACTTTCAGTTGCCTGTTGCTTAAGGCAATTTATTACCTTTTTAAAAAAATTTGCTGTGTGTGGTATGGCTGGTTGAACCAGTTGATAGGCAGATATTTCTATATCAGTTTCTATAAGTACATTAACAACTTTTAAATTGGAAATTTTAATACTTTAAAAGAAGAGAAAAATAGAATTAAGATTCACGGCTACCGATGTGCTATTTATAACAAAATTTCTCAAAAGAAGTTGGCTCATTCATTAGAGTGATGGTTCCAGACTTGTGAAATGTTCCCATATTTCACTGAGACTCTTGTGCTTTCTCACAATGCCTTGTACCTATCTTCTCTTCTCTGATGAACAGGTTTAAAGCACATTAACCCACTTGTAAAAATTAAACCCACGAGAAAAGTACAGCTTGCCTCAATTCTTTATGTCACCCCAGAGCCCAACAGCGTGGACTGAGAGTGGAATCTTCCTCGCAGAACCACATGAAGTCGAAGCCAAATGGAAGATAAAAATAGCTAAAACCAATGCCAAGACATAATATGTTTGCACAGCTTGTGATCTAAATCCTCAGTGGGTGAGGTCCATGTTGTGTGCTTGTCCTACACAAATTCTAGTTAATTCAGAATTATTTTTAAAGCGAGCTGTGAATCTTGGTGCATATTTTTAGAAGCATTTCTGTCTGTTCTAATAAAACCAAAGTCACTTATTCAAACTACATAGAGGCAGTCATTAGTTTTGGATAGCAGAAAGTTCTTTTCCTTTGTTCAGGCTTACCCTAAAATCTAGTGTCTCCCAAAAGCATATTTATTCCTAGACACAAAGAAGGCTAGGGAAAACAGCATGCATTTCTCAGCGTGAGCTACTCATACAAGGAGCACTTTCTATTTGTGGTGTATCATTTGTGCCCTCTTCTTAAACAAAGGGCAGCAAAATGGAATGATGTGGCATGGGTTTGCCTTGTTAAGCAACATTTGTTTAAAAATATTGAAGTGAATCCACTTCCATGTGAAAATGCTTTTTTTTTTTTTGTACATTAGGTCCCTGTTGGGTGTTTTGTACTACTGTATCACAGAGTTAATACGCTTCATTGTATGGAAATACAAACTTACTTTACACCGGTGAAAAGGAATCATTCTGCTGGGCTGGACAAGTCAGAGGGGGCCAGCAGTGAATTCACTCAGGTGGTATCAAGAACAGGGGAATTAGCATATTATGTTAATGAGGTGTGCTCCACTCCCATGCTCTCGGAGACTTGTTGCTAAGCAATACCCACTACAGCAGTGTAAAAGATATGAAAACATAATTCAGTTATGGAAACAATAAAAGCCCTTACCAAATTTTAAAAGGAGGATGCAATAATACATAATTTCAGGTCAAAACCACTCTAGAGCTCACGCAAGGGTTGCAGAGCAGCTGCAAATTATTTAGATTTATGAAGGGGTGGTGTGAGATTAGCAAGAACTTGATATAAAATCAGGTTAAACCTCACTGCCATCCATCACTCCCCTGGAGCGCAACAATAACCGTGAGGACAATAACATTACAGGGAACAACACATACACAAGAGATTTATTCCCCCAATATAATGCTATTAGATCAAACTGGGTTTAAAGTTCATTCTTTGTAGGTAGCATATTTCATCCACATAAAATCATTTCTAAAGTTAACAGGCATTTTCCAAAAAAAGGACAACATTAAAGGCATCGAGTCTGTCCCATATTTCAATTTTTCACACATAAATGTGTTTCTTTTAAGCAACAAATATTTTTGACATGAACCTGAAATTACTAGAATGCTATTTAAGTTAATTTTTAGGATCAACTTTTTTAAAGAGATGTACTTGGTTTGGATAATAAATAATTTGGAAGCTAACCTGTTGATTTCTATTAATACATTTATGATATCATAAGTGATTACCAAGGGTGATAAATTTGTAAAGAGAAATTAGTCCATAAAGGAGGCTATACTGGTATTTCTAGTTATGCAGGGTCTATTTTAACTGTATGGAGAAACTTTGAGACCTACCATAGAGTCAAAGGGCATTCTCACTTGGTTCTGTTGCTCAGCTTTAAAACATTACAGGTTAAATAAATAAATAAATAAATAAAGTCTTTTCCAAGATTGCTGAATGTTGAGGTCCTTTCTAAATGAGAATGACTCATTTATACATGGTTTACACAGTGCTCGTAAATGCAGGTTAGAGTTATTACTGTTTCAGATATCTAGAATATCAGAGAACTGCTGTCTGAACTACCATATAAATTTTTTGGTGAGTGTCCTAACAACTCTATCAGGGTAATAATTTGACAAAATAACAGGTGTGTTTTTGTACTTCTACCCAGAAGCATCCATCATTTGTGCCTGAAGGTGTGACATTGCCATTTGTCTCAAGGGAGAGTTGTCAGGATTATACACTTCTAGCATTTATAATAAATTTTATGAGTTCACTTGAAATATTTAAGAAGAAAAATACATCAGCCAGCAGAAAACCCATCACCCATACTAGATAGAGACCCCTGAGCTGGGGAAGAGTGACGGAGAGTTGGGAGAGGAAGTGGGAGTTTACTTAGAAGTTTGCCCTAACCGCCTTGGGAGAGTTCTGATAGCAGGAGACACAGTTTAAAACCCCTACAAGTTGATGATCTGAAAGTAGAGAAGACCTAGTTCTCTCCAGGCTCACTGGATCCCTGGTAATAAGCAGCCTCACTGGTCTCTGACATCCTGGCACCAGGTCAATCAATGGCTTTCATGTTTTTAGGGGGAGAGTGAGACTTTACTAACATATGACTTTCCTACTGGCTCAGAAAGACATGGGTGTGCAGTGAAATCTTTCCTGTGCTCCTGGGAAGGCCACAGAAGGGCTGTGAGAACCAGTAACCCTAAAGGATCCTGTGGTCAGGTCAGAAGAGAACAGATTATCATATATGACTCATGGTCATAGGGTGAGACCTGGGTGGGTTCTGTAGGGATAGAGGTCAATGACTGAAATCTAAGGCCACGTTTGTGCGCCTCAGCAGGTGCCATGTGTGTATCATGCCCACCCATGGATAAAAGAGAACAGATCTCTCTGCAGCTGAAAAACGATAGTATAACCCCTTTATCGTGCAGTTTCATCTTGGAGGTTTATACACGTGGATGTAAGTTGCTTTCCCCACCAACTGCTCCAACTGCTATCAGCTAAGGCCAATTAGCTCTCCCTCAAAGGCAGAGCCTTTAAGGACATGTAAGAAGATTATTTGACAACTTGGTCAAACAATTTTAAACCTTTTATTTCACATTCTAATTACAACTTTCCCCCGATTGTACCCTGCCTCACCTAGGCAAAGCATGTCTCAAGAGAAAAGGATGTGATCTATTTTATTATTTATCCTAACACCCCAGGGTTTTAAAGTAGAAGGTAAGGGCCAGCTCCTTTTATTGTCTGAGTCTTTCTCTTTCTCTTTTCCCCACTCTCTCACTCCCTCCATTTTTCCTTCTTTCTTATTTTCCTTTCTCTTTGTCATCCTAGTCCCCTTAGTCTTCTTTTTGCTGTTCTTGCCTTCCTCCCCTCTATTCTTTCTTCCAAAAACTTTTTTATTGTTGTGTATAACAAAGGTGATTGTATGTCCTGGTTTCCTAGGACACTTCTGGGGTATGCCTGCTGTCCTCAGGTAATAGTGCCCATCCATTTTTACTATCAAAAGTATATGAGTTTGGATAAATAATTACATAGTCATGCTAAGTGATCCATATAAAAAAAGTGGAAAAAAAACATAAATGCATGACTCAGTGAATAATCCCAAGATAACGCTGTACAGCGCTCACACAAGGTAAGAAATAGAACATTGCCAATATTTGGGAAGCCTTCTTCAATTCTTCACTAAATCACTCAAAAGATTCCCACCATCCTTAATTTCAATACTGTAATTTAGTTTTGCTTATTTAAAGACTTTTATGAATCTCCTCTCTTATGACATTCATTAATATTGCTGAATACAGTTAGTACATTAATCTTCATTGTATAATATTCTATTTAATTATACCAATTTTTAAAAATATATATTATTCTGTTTAGGCAGTTGGACAGCTGCTAGTTTTAGGTTGTAATAAATAATGCTGCTACGAACATTTGTATGCATGTCTCTTGACATTTACTTCTTTGGGGTAAATACCAAAGAGAAGAATTGCTCAGACATAAGGTATGGACATATTCAGTAGCCAATGTTAAACTACTTTCCAAAGTGGTCGCTGGCATATGATAATATAGATGATTTTTTTTACATGTGTACCTGTAAACTCTCAAAAGAACCCTTTGAAATATAAATATATAAAAAATATTTTAAATTTACAGATGAGAAAATTAAGACTTAGAAATATTGTATATTGTGCTGTAGATCACACAACTAGTAGGTGGTAGAACCAGACGCGCTAAGTAATGTGACTCAAGGGGTACCATGCTCAAACGTTAGGCTTTACTTCTTCTCAGAGGCAGAAACAAAACTACTAGTTGCCACTTCACCCCCTTCTTTCTGTATTCCTAATCAGCATAATCCCTTCTCTTCCAGGAAACTAAAACTATATTTCCTACTCTGCTATGCAACTATGGGTGTTTAATTAGCTATAAGCAGAAGTTTTCAGATGAGGGTTCTGGGAAGGGCTCTTAAAGGGACTGACTGTGTTAAGAGAAACATCCTTTTGTCCTTTTTCTGTTTCCTTCTTCTTTCTCTTCAAAACTTGGAGGTGATGGCTGCAGTTTCAGCAGCCACTTTGGACCATGAGGAGCCCTTGTGATCAGATTTGTCTATTTTTCCTTTCAGTTCCATAAATTTTTGCTTAATGCATTTTGGAGCTTTATTATGTGACACATAATTGTATGGGATTTCTATGCCCTCTTGGTTAATTAACCCCTTTATCATTGTGAAATAGACCTTTATGCCAGGCTTCAAAAAACAGAAATGTATTTTCTCACAGTTCTGGAAGCTAGAAGTTAGAAATCAAGGAGGTCGAAGAGCCGTGCTGCCTTCAAAGGCTCTAGGGAAGAATTACCCATGCCTCTTTTCTCTTCTGGTGGTTGCCGGCAATCGTTGGTGGTTTTCTGTTTGCTTGTTTGTTTGGTTTTGTTTTTTTGGCTTGTGGCAATATAACTCCGATTTCTACTTCTGTTTTCAAATGGCCATTTTTTCTCTGTGTCTCTGTGTCCATGGTCCCCTGGTATGGATACCAGTCACACTGGATTTAGAGTTCGTCTTAAATTGACTAAATCTGTAAAGACCCTATTTCTCAATAATGTCGCATTTACAAAATCCAAAGTGAGTTGTTTTATTTAAAATGTTTTTAAAATATGTGTTGTTTAAAAATGTGGCGGTATCCCCAAATGAAAATTTGTGTGTTGGTTGGCCCTTTGAACGGCTCTTTGCATCTCTAGCTGTCCATCTCTGGCAGAGAGCAACCCTGCCACTTTTTGCCACTTGTTGTTATCTGTGTACTTTTGGGGCTCTGGTGCTCTAGGCTGGGGATCTCAGCTTAGGGTTTAGACCCCACTCTTTTTAGGGGGATCCAACCAGACACTTGTTTCCCTCTGGCACTGTGGCGCTGCCACCTATGGACGCCCTGCCAGCCCTCTCACACCTCCACCACACTTCTTACTAGTCAGGTTGTGCTGGAGCTGATTCTTCTGTCTGTCCAAGGGGGATAATGGTGGAAGGAAGGAGAAGGGTTATCAAGAAACATGTATAAATGACCCATGGACAAAGCCAAAGCGGGGTAGTGTTGAGGGTGGGATGTGGGGGAAAGTGGTGTTGGGAAAATGGAGACAACTGTACTTGAACAACAATAAAAGTTATTTAGAAAGGGGAGAGATATAGTTTTTCTTTACATAAAAGAAGTCAGGGACCCAGGCTCCTTTTATTTCACTCTATTATCATTCTTAACACAGGCCATCCATCCTCATGGTCAATGCATTGTCACAAAAAAAGCCCCTACAGCTTTAGCCTCATGTCCCTGTCCCAGGTAATAGGAAGGGGAAAGGGTAAGGTCAACAACCCACTCAGGTAAATTATCCCACTTTAAAGACCTTTCCCTCAAACCCCACCCAGTAACTTTTAGTTACTGTTTTTGGCTGTCCTTTCCTATAAGGAAGTCTTTCAGCCAACCTTCTCTGCAAACTAAAAAAGACATTTTTTAACTAATTATATTGCTTCCCTGAGAGTGCAGGGACCTGCCACTTAGGAAGAAGTAGATAGAAGATGGATAGAGGATACACAGCTAGCAAGCTTTGCCACACAAGTCTCACTATTCTTAATGATATATTTGTGTGATCACCTAATGTCTGTTTTCCCCTTCAGAGTGTAGCATATAAAGGTCAGGGATCATACTCTTTTTATTATCAGCCCCTATCCTAGGAAGGTCTTACTAAGTATTTGTTTAATGAGGTTTTTTGTTATTATATGATGTTGAGTTGCCCTCAGTATGATCTCCCCTTATACATTCTTATAATTTGGATCAGATAAAGCCATTCTTTAGATGGTTCCCAAAAACGGACACCATGGCCCACATGGAGATTTAGCCAATGTAGATATAAATGCTTTTTCCTTTTTATAAAAAACCATGGCAGGAAATTCATGTAAAGACATTTCATAGCTTAACAGATATGCATTCAAAATTTCCAGCATCCATAAAGTACCTGACCCACCCTGAACTGCTTTGGCATTCCAAATCTGTCTCACATTAATATTCATACTGCATTTCAAGAAAGACATTTTGCTAAGTTTAGCACCTGCAATAACTCATGAGCTAAAAAAATTTTTAATTAAGCACCAAACTTTGTGGGCCCTGTTCATTTACCCTTGGCAGAATGCAGCTTCCAGCAGAAGATCTTATATAACTGATTATAAAAGCTGTAAGAGTTCCCAGGACAGAAGATGGGTCCAAGAAAAGAAATATACCAACAGTGACCTGATGATCTAACTGTAAAAGACTCAGATGTGTAAAGACAAATATTCTTTCCTCCAAAATGTAGTTTTAAAAGCTGGACAGAAAAAAAAAAATGGCAGGATTGAAGCATATTCTGCAATTTAATAAATTTCAGGTTCTGTTGGGAAGAATCTGGGTGAGGCGAGGCATAAAACACTAGTCAAGGATCTTTTCCAAAGTATAGAATCTACATGTCATACGCACAGTCTGCTTTTAGGGACTAGACAACTTAGGCAGTGAAGATGTCAATACTGTTCTGGCCCACAGTGATTTCAGTGTAGTGTGCTAACTACACAGATCTAAAAGTTACCATCCAAATAGTCATGAAGAAAGAGGTTGACAAATGAAATCCATAGTTTCTTTCAACTTATAACTGGTGACCCTGATAGAGTCACTTTTCTCATCCTCATCTTAAAAATCCTTGGGTCCTCTTGGTCAAGGACAAGACAGCCACCACCAGGCAGAGTCTGAAACAGGAATCTTGATGAGGATGAGTAAACAAAATGAAATAAAATAAATGAAATGAAACCTTCCCAAAGAAACTCATATTCAGCTAGTACTGATTCTATGCTCTCTTGACACTGGGCACCATGCTAGATGCTGGGGTTATGGTGTTGGATAATATAGACATGATTCCGACCCTCAGGGACTTAACCTGCAGAGATCAGACTCTTAGAGAAGGCAAAAGAGGCCCAGAACCATCTTATTTGCAGTCCAAATTTTCATTGTTTGTCACAGTATATTTAAAACAAGAGAATGATAAAAATAACAGCAGCAAACTGTATTAATTGCCAGTGAAAGCTGCTACCCTATCAATAAATCAACAAATGACAAGTGTTTTCAAGGCTGTGGAGAAAAAGGAACCCTTGTGCACTATAGGTGGAAATGCAGATTGGGGCAGCCTTTGTGAAAAGCAGTATGGAGTGACATTAAAAAATTAAAAATGGAACTGTCTTATGACCCAGCAATCTGATTTCTGGGACTATACCAGAAGAAACACAAAGCACTGATTTGAAAGACTCTATGCACTCCTGTGTTCATTACAGCATTATTTACAATAGCCAAGATTTGGAACCAGTCTTAGTGGCCATCAGTAGATGAGTAAATAAAGAAGCTGTGGTACATTTACACAATGGGATACTACTTGGTTGTAAAAAAGAAGGGAATCTTACTCTTTGTGACAGCATGGATGGACCTGGAGAGCATTATGCTAAGTGGAATAAGCCAGTCAGAGAAAGACAAATGCCATTATCACTCACGTGTGGAATCTAATGAATAAAGTGAACTAACAAGCAAAGTGGAGACAGACTCATAAATAGCAGACCAACAGCTGTTAGGGAGGGATTGAGCAAAAAAATTAAAAAAGAAACAAAACTAAAAAAAAAAATAAATGAAAGGGTACATTTGAAAGCTTAATATCTCATTCTTTGAAAAGAGCCTCAGACCCTCTAGTACAAGTGCATGAATGAAGACCCAAATTCAAGTCCTAGTTATGCTATGTCAGAGGATTCTATTAATTCCAATTAAGGTTGCCTTTTGGGGTATGCACCCTTCCGTTGTAGATCTTTGTGAGGATAAGCTGAATAAACAAAGCAAACAGGACCTCAGGCTGAGTTAGCACGTTGGAGGCAGGCACCAGTAAACCCCCCAGAGATGCTGCAGACAGAGTTCTTTTTTCCCTGTAGTGATTTCTGAGATTGTCTAACTTTATTTTCTGTTGACAGAAGCTGATATAGTTTATAACTTTATTAAAGCCGTAAAAAGGGAAAAATTTGTAAGCTCCATGGGTGCTTTATTCAGACCACATAAAAGGACTATATGAAGTCTGCTTAACTCAGAGGATGTTATATTTTCAGAGAAGCTTATCCAATCCTACCGCATAGACCAAGATAAGCCATAGCATCTATCACTCACACAATTAGCACAACAGAAAACTGGAACACCATTCCTTTTTATTTGTTAGATGAACCTGTTTGTAGCAAGAAGTGTCTAATGCTGAACAACCCAGTACTACAATGTAGGTCTTCCAGGCTCATATTTGAAGTTATACCAGTGTTAGGGGAAATAATAAATTCTTGCCTAGAAGAAGGGAATGAAGCAATTTCTCCCTTTTTACCAGGATGGAAAGAAGCTAACCACAATATGTTTAAAAAAGTAAAATTGAAGATATTATTCTATAATAAACTAGAAAAATGTAAAGAAATATTTAGCTTATTGCTCCAGCCTTGAGAATCTACACCACACAGAACTGAATTTACAATTTGAATAGGAAGGTGTGTATTTCATTTGCAGGAATATCCTTCTCATCAGTGCAAAGCTATAGCTTGAAGTATTTTAAATACAACTTTTAGTAATAGGGTTTGCTGCAGTGATGGTAGGCTCTTTTTTTTTTTTATAAGAGTAGCTTTGTTTTACAATTACCTGATATATTTTTCTCAGTTTCTCCAGCTGAATGTGGTCTTCCCCTTCAATAAATATCGTGGTCCATAGTTTTTAAATCCCATCAAGCTAGTATACTTTAAAATCTAGGTCTGTTATTTCTCTTGTATTTACTAGATGATCTTCTCCTACTCACATTTCTTTTCTGAATCATCAGAAGCATGTGGGCTAACTTTAATGATATCATTTCAGAATCATCATTATGGAACAAAGGCTATTCACTTCTCCAGAAACTTGCACACAGGAATAAAAAGAATACGATACCAGTAAGGACAGTGCTTACTATGAAGCCAAGAAAAATACCTAGAGTGGTCACAGTTATTTAACATTCTAAGAATTTTAATTCACAGTGATAGCATTTGAAAATACATACCACACTAATAATCCCTGAGATGTGTTCCGTTAACAGGTAGGAAAAGCTTGCCTTTCATCCCCTTTGATCATTGCCTTTATTTTTTATTTTTTGGGCAGAGCCAGCTGAGACTTTGTTTTAGGGAAAAAAAAAACCCACTTGATTTGGCTTTTAGTCTGGGACATGTGTAAGAGCCGGTCCCCCGCAGGCAGTGAACTCCACCACCCAAAGCGGGAGCTGAGGCCTGGGGCTGGGCCCCCTGTGCCCTCTGCCCTCTGCCCTCCTGCATAGCTCCTTTTCTGATGATCATTGCCTTTATTTTGTTGCTTAGATTTAGGAAGAAGAATTTACAGCCATCTAGGTAGAGTGTAATCATTAAACTTGAAAAATATACAACACAATTGAAAACAATGTTCAATTTTTTTTCCCTGAAAAATTCTAAACATTAGAATATCTGGTAAAATTAATGGTCATGATTTGCATAATCCATGAAGCATTTAAATATGTCTTTAGGCAAAAGTATGTCATGGACATGAAACCCAGGTTGAGAGAAGTTGCTGTGTTTTAAATTGATTCACAGTTTTACATAGCAAATCCATCTTTATCCAGACAAAGTTTTTCTTCATTTATTAAATCATTTTTTATTGTTATTCTATTACAGTTGTCTCAATTTTTCCCCCTTTGTCCTCCTCATCCATCCCACCCCCCCGCTCCCACAGTCAATCCCCACACTGTTGTCCACGTCCATGGGTCATTCATATATGTTGTTTGTCTAGTCCCTTCCCCTTCTTTCCACCGTTATCCACCCTCCATCCCCTCTGGTCACTGTCAGTCTGTTCCATGGTTCCATGCCTGTGGTTCTATTTTGTTTGTTAGTTCATTTTGTTCATTAGATTCCTCTGACAGGTGAGATCATATGGTATTTTAAAGCTTGTCCGTGATGAAGGGACTCATGCAAATGAAGAAAGGAAGACAAGGATAGGACTAGGGGCAGGGGGTTGGGCATGGCTTATAATAAAGACAGGTAGATGTGTCACCCTGACTTATTAAACAAGAGAACTGGATTTCTTAATTGAGATTTTTATTGAAATAATCATGGAGTCACATATAGTTATTCTTAAGAAAACATGTGGAGACATTCTTTTACACTTCCCTGGTTTTCCATGAGAGCATTTTGCAAAACTATTCCATCTTTCCCCCCTGCTTAAGCCCCTATCTCCCTGAGAAATGGGGAGAATCGGTATGGATGGATGTGGTGGCTGTGTTCATCACTGGTAATATGAATAAACAAAAAGAAATGGCCTTAAAGCTAGATAGATCCGGATTAAAATCCTGTCATCGCACCTTATTGCCTGGGCAACTTGGACAAGTTATTCATGCATTCTGATCATCCAAAGTTTTAACTCATCAAAACATTAATAATAATTCTGCTTCAGCAGGGCTATTCTTAGGAGGATATGACATAATAAATTTGATGCCATCAGGTAAGAATTAGGCATCAGCACATGTCCTTGCTGTCGGTATAAACAGAGACACCATCTGGAGACGGCAAATCGTTCAAAGCAATTGCCCAGAAGGCTTCACATTCCTCAAGGCCCTCGCCTATACACTTTTTAAAAAGTGTGTTTATTTATGCAAATTGTACTTCCCTAAAGCTTATTTCAAAAGGAGGGGCACATGAAAACAAGCTAAACTGAGAATGGCTCTAGACCTCTCCTGCTATGTGCTTTTTCTCATTAATGGATGCTCATCCTCTTTCACGAGCACTCCTGCTTTTCTCAGGTAGAGAATGGAGTGTTCCTTACGCACAATTTTCAGAGAGTATAACAAGCCTCTCTGCAACTGCTTAGATGCAGAATATGTTATGACTATCTCTAGCACCCCTTATTTTCTAAGTGAAAGAAACTATTAGTGTGCCCTCAAGAACATCTTAGGTTGTTTATTGGCCCCTGGCTATTTCCTCCTCACTACTCTGCAGTCAGAAAAGAGGTACTCTAGAATGAATGAGGTGATAGCTTCAATAACTTTTGATAGTTTGTTACCTCTAGAAAATATAAAATATACTGATGAGCCTGAAATAAATGAGTACATAATATTTCAAGTGATCTGTATGTCAGATCCATGATTTCCCTCTTTCCCATCATTCATGTGGAACACTTTAATAGTAGCAACCAACAAAATGCACATACAGTTTTTCAAACAGACAATATTGATCTGTTCTAATAATGTTTTTATTTTCTTATAGTTTTCTGTAAATAATGAAAAATATTTCTCATTCTTTACTACTATACTCAATCTGGCTTTTGGAGCCCTCATCTATTTATTTATTTTTTATTTTTAGAGGTGTACATGTGTATGTGTCTGTAGGTTCATCTTTTCTTTGGGATGGAATCTCTTTGTAGTACTGTTAATAAATTTTACCATATATCTGGGCTGCTTTATATTTTCCTACATTTAAGAAGATGATTTATTTCATTGGCTCAAGTGCTTATTTTTCCAGTTGGAATTGTAAGCCAGAAAGAGTATTCTACAACAACAAAATTACTATCCAAATTATCCAAAACATGGTGTAGAAAACCTAGACCTTATTTTATCAGAAGAACATTTAATACATTGATTATCAAAGGCATAGAGAAATGGAAACAAAAATGAGTTTTCCCTGGATTAGTGATATTAAAAATTTATTTATTTTTTCTTTTCTTCTTTTTTCCCCAATTTTCCCTCTTTATCCCTCCTTCGCCCTGTAGCCCCCAACCCTCCAGCATTCCCCACCCCCTTAGTTCATGTCCATGGGTTGTACATATAAGTTCTTTGAGTTCTCTGTTTCCGATACCATTCTTAACCTCTCCCAGTCTATTTTATGCTTACCAATTATGCTTCTTATTCCCTGTACCTTCCCCCCCATTCCTCCCCTCTCCCACCCCACTGAAAACCCTCCTCCATATGATGTTCATTTCTCTGATTCTCCTTCTGTTCTAGTTGTTTGCTTAGCTTTTGTTTTTGCTGTTGTTTTTTTTTAGTTCAGTTGTTGATAGTTGTGAGTTTGTTAGTGATATTAAAAATTTAAATAAAAGTTGCTTAAAAGAAGAAAGCACAGGGGAAAATGCATCAAAATGTGCTTTTTCTTATTTATTTATTTATTTCTTATTGTTTTTCTAGTACAGTTGTCTGCATTTTCCCTCATCTCTCTATTCTTGTTTCTTCATCAAACCTCATAGATCTTTGTGAATAGTAAACGAGATAAAAGATGTTCATGACAGAAACAAAACACTCAATTAATATTAAAAATAACTAACATTTGCTGAATATTTATTCTGAGCTAGATACTATTTTATGCATCTTATGTATTTTAATTCAGTTAATTCTCACAATGATCCTTTCAAATTGGTACTGTTATTTCTATATTAAAGATAATGAACGTTAGGCAGAGAGAAGCTGGTTAACTTGCCTACTCAGTAGACCTGGAAATTTAACATCTGCCTATGGTTCCTGAATCCAGTCTTAATTGCTTTACAGTACTGACTCTTGATTAATGTTAACTGTCAATATTATGTCAATTTGTAGATTTCCATTTTTGGAAAAGATGATTTCCAAATTCTTGGTCTTCAGGCTAGGTTCATCACATTTTGGGAGCCTACATAGCATCTTCATCACTGACTTGCTCTCTCCTCTTGCTACTCATGGACTTCCTTCTCTTTGGCATCACACATATCATAGATACTATACAAATTCAAGTCTTGTTTGAAGAGGGTAAGTGCTATTTACCCAATGAAACTGCAAGTCTCTTGATAGCAGAAAAATAGAAACTACAGTGCTGTGCTGAGAATACATTAGGGGCTCCATAATATTTTCAGATAGACACTTATGTAATAATGACTTTGGTTTATTTTAAATACAATGTATGAGGTTTAAAGCCTCTTATGAATACAGAAAGGCTATCCCAATGCATTATTTAATATATCTTCTGATGAGGTTCATAGAAATTCTAGCTTTTCCTAATTACTGCTCTGGTTAAGCAATAAAGAACAAATTGATCTCTATGTAATGACATGGATATGAATTCAGCCATGCCTAGAATATTGTCCCAACCCTAGCTCTCATTCTGCCTCTTAGCTGCCACAGGAGCCCCAAAATCAGATGCTCCAGAAATCCTGACAATCTAAATTATTCCAATTTCCCAGCATGTCCTGCTGGCACAATGAGGCCCTATGAACTCAGGCTACAATGCACCCTTACTAAATTGTCTTTAATGCCCAGAAGAGTCAGTTATGCATGAAGGAACAAGTCCTCTAAAACTGGAGCATTTTCCCTGACACAGCACTTCAGGGTGACAGGCTAGAGAGATCTTTAGTGTCTTAGCACTAGAACTGGGCACTACAGTTTCTGGAATTTCTCTTGCTATGGACAGCTCGGCTAGACGGTTTTTATTAGGGATGGAGGAATGTGTGTTGATCACGTGTGTTGAAAAATCTAAGTTTAATAGTCTTTGAGGCACTTTAGATGATTTCTATGTGTGATGCCATCTTGATATGTGGATAGGATTGAGATTCAAGATTTTCTTAGTGAGAAGTTCTTTGTGCAACTGTTTATCAAACCCGAGGACAGAAGAGCAGTGGACCTTCTTTTGGCAGATACAGGAAGAATCTCTACTAAAAGAAAATACAAACAATTTTAATTCAAGAAGGTCAGTGAAAGAATTGGAAGTGTCCCCTTCTCTATTAAGTACCCTATCTGCTAAATATCATGAGTCTTATTTTGTATGTAGTAAAAGGACTATTCAGCAATATTAAAGATCAAGGTATTTATAAGTATAAATGATTCACTCTAAACCAAATATAGGGTAACTCTGTCTATTAGAGTACAAAATATAAAGTTTATTATTAAAAAATCAGTAATGCTGGAGACTACAAAGTGCGAGTGTGATTTCCCCCACCTTATCACAAGTTAGGAGACATTAAATTATTTACCGATAAATGTGTTTCTAGATTTAAAATATAAATTCATGTCATCCCAAGAGAGAGAACATAGAAAAACAATTTCCCTATTCAGAGTTTTTATTTTTTAATTTATTTTTTATTAAATGTATTGGGGTGGAATTGATTAATAAAATTATATAGGTTTCAGGTATACAATTCTACTATACATCCTCTGTGCATTGTATCGTGTGCTCACAGCCCCAAGTCTAGTCTCCCCTCACCACCATCTATCACCCCTTTACCCTCTTCTACATCAAATAACAGAGTATAGTACAGCCATTTTGCTAATCCTAATAGATAGATTTCTTAGAATTATTATCCATAAGATTGGATGCCTAGAAGAAAAGTGGTTAGAAGACCGAAAACCCAGTCCTCGATGTCGATGGCCTGTGTGCAAGTAGCAGCTGGTAGGTTCACTAAGACATGCAAATTTGTCCTGCATGTGAGCTTGACTAAACTGGGGAACGTATTTGTCTTTTGGATAAAGAGAGTTATATGTACCATTTGATACCAACAGAAACTGAAGTCACCAGCCCACCCTTTTTTAAAAATCAAAGTTGCTCTTTCTATAAACTAATTTAAAAACAAGAAAAAGGAGTCTAAAACATTGCACATGAAGTCATTGATTTCCCAGACAAGATCTCTTATGGACAGAGGATTTAAGAGCCAGGAGAATTACAAAGTTACCATATTTACATCTGAGTCCTCCAATGTGGGCTTTGAGACCAGTCTTAGAGAGAATCTCAAATTCATCACTTTTTGGTGATATGGCCTTGGGAAAATCACCTAATCTCCTTAAACCTTCATTTTTTTCATCTGCACAATTGGGATAACAATCCACTTTACTTCTATTTCTATTCTGCCAAGCGTGAGGAGTATATGACATGTCAAAAAAGATCAGCATGGTCTCTACTGTGCAGTAAGAATGCTATACATGTTAATCCCTTGTGATCCTCCTTCACCCCTTTACCTATGTTAGACAGAACTCTTTCCCTCCTAAGCGGCAGAACTCATAGCTGGGGTTCAGCTATGATGCACGGGCCAGTGGTAATTGTTTTTTTACTATGAACTTATCTTCTGACTCTTTGGTGTTCTGATTGTTTAGTACCCTTGCTGGATAGTGGTTAAATATTCAAACTAGCCTAAACAGAAAAAGAAATGCTTTGACTCTCCTATCAGTGCAAGGAAGGAGTGGGTCTATCACCTGGCAAAGTTGGTTCCCAGGACTCAGGTGATATCATCTGGCTCCCTTCCCTCTCTCCATCTGTCAGTTCTGTCTATTCCTGTCTTAGTAATGAGAATGGCCATTGGATGTCCCAAGCCCATACAATCACAACATACAATGTAGTTTAATAACTATATTGGAATGAAATTACGTCCAGTTACTTATACCAAGGCAGAGCTCTTATTTGACAGGATTGATTTATATGCTAATCCCTACAGAGCCTGGAGGGGTGTTGGTTGAGTACATTGACTTACAACTCCACTAAAATCACATGGAATGAAAAAAGGACACTCACCCAAATGTTACTAATGGGGCTTAAGTGATTTTGGTAAGAAAAAGACAGCTAAAACAAGTAGACAAACAAAATAGATGTTCACCATTCTAGCATATTCTAAAACAGAGGAGTTACTCCTTGTAAATATGATCTGAACCATTTTTAAAACCAGATAAGACACACTAATTTGCTTCTGTGCTTTGTGAGCATGTGAATTTTGTGCTTAGAGTGATAATATCACCTCCAGAATGTATTGGGTCAGAAGCAAATGTCACAGTGAGTTGTTTAGAAAATTTTTAGACATAACAATTCAGTAGGAATTAGTAATTAGAGGGTCCAAAAATATTGAATATGAGTGAAGAGCAGATTGTTAACTTTTCTAAAATTATACTAGAAAATGATAAATTGATTCATACTTCAATTTTTATGAATACTATACAATATTTAACAATATTTTTTTTAAAAAAAGAGATAAATAGGAGGCTGGATTGTGTGCTTTTTAACAGCTTGGTTGCCCCCACCTGCAGAGAAATACACCTGCTCATGCTACCTAGCACAGCCCAAGGGGCATGCAGACCGAGGGCCTCGGGGTCAGAAGAAGAACCAGGCATCCGAGCACACTTATAAAGTGACCTAATGTCCTACTAGACCTTTGGAGTCAGAGGCAAGTTTTATTGGCTCCAGTGGACAAATGACCTACAGAAACTCAAGCACTGCACACATTTTAGCCAACATAAGAGGAAAATAAAAGTTTAGGATTAAACCCTTATTAAAATGTTTTTAGACCTTTTTCGGAGACAGTTTAGAAGTATATGAGATGTAGGGTCCATGAAAGTGGAGAAAGAATGGGTGAACATTGAGAAGGAAAAGAAACAATGACCTATTAGCATGCCCCCATGAGTTTTCCAGTCACTGCCTTCTCTTCTCAGTATTCTAGGTACCATCTACATGCAGCATCTGAGCCGTAACCCCAACAGAGTCTACAATGTGTATTTTAGTACATAATGTGTCAATATTGAATATTAGTCCTCTTTATGTTGTGCAAGATTTGAGCTTCTTTTCCTAACTCGATCATAAACTCTTTCGAGGGCATGGACTATGTTACATTTGCATGTGTCTGCGCATTGCAGAACACCCAACAATATAAGATTGCCATACAAGTCATACAGTTTCTTAAGTAATGCCCATTGAGTTACATGAATGTTATGAAATATTAGTGCTATTGGTCATTTTCAAAGGAATAATACAGATGCTAGAAACATCATAAATATGAATATATTAATGTGAATATAGTAGATGTGATATAAATATAATGGAGACTCAAAAAGGAGGCTATGACTTAAAAATTATTTCTCCCAGATGAAAGCATTTGCCTAAACATCTGGGCTATTTAACAGGAACAAATATTATAATACTATAATGAGCATTGCTACCCGTACAACTGAGCTTTCATATATAGATCTATTTTAGTCCTCTAAGGGTCACTTTTATGACAAATGAAATAAGGGAATTACAGACAACACAAATGTTATATTCATTTAAACATTCTGAAAATCTTGTTCTTAATTGCTCAATTATTATAATGTTAAACCTTAATGAATTACTGGCAAACCTAATATTGATTTAAAGATCCCATTTATTATACCACTGTTTCAATTAGGAAGAACATAACATACTCAGACCTGTCTTAGTGTTAACATAAAGAATTATATTTGGTCAGATTCCAGCAGAATGTAAAATACTGCTAACGTTCTCCTTGCTATTAAAATGTGTACACCCCGAAGTGAGCACAAAAAATGGAAAGCCAATCAAGGAAGATGTGGAACACATGAAGTCATACAGCTTGGTAGAATTCTAAGTTTTACATCTTCTAAATATGTGGAAAATTATAACTAGAATATAAGAATTAAGGAAGTCATTTCATTATAATCTCATTGATTTGTGATTTGTGGATTTGAGCTTCCCTGGTGCTGAAAGGAAAAGAGAAACACAGAGAAAATAATTCTAATGTGCTGCAGTGGAGTTGCATAATTGTGTACTGGTGCAGTTCCATGGGTTTAAAGCATCCACATCAGGGAAACCATAGCAACAGC
This sequence comes from Micronycteris hirsuta, assembly GCA_004026765.1. Classification (NCBI taxonomy): domain Eukaryota; kingdom Metazoa; phylum Chordata; class Mammalia; order Chiroptera; family Phyllostomidae; genus Micronycteris; species Micronycteris hirsuta. Next base: position 73,025 of record PVJI01004656.1, on the reverse strand, counting down.
AACAACCTCTGTATCACTGAAACTGTACATCTCCGGTGCCATGGCTCCATTCAAACCAATGGGAGAAAATTTATTTTACTTTATTTTTGGAATAGATACACACATCTTTGAAATAACCAATAGACTGAAGTCTGATAACGTCCCTCTTTAGTCTTCATTCCATGTTGTCCTATGGTATTTGTATTTTTGAGACTCACCAAAAATAGACTGTATTGTGTGCCATTCCAACACCTCCCCCAGTTCCTCTCATCCCTCTCCATCCTGGATCCAGGTTCTAGACATAGTAGCAGGGGTTGCCAATCTTGTGATGTATGAAATCTTCATCATCATCGTCATCAGTATTCTTTCATTACCTGTTTGCAGATCTTTCTCAGTTCTCAAATGGCTATACTCAAGGGAGAGTGGTTGCAAGAGAGATAGAAAAAGAGTAATTAAACAAAGATCTCACTTGAGAAAAACCACAAAGTTTAAATTAATTACAAGTATCCGAATGCATAGAGTTTCATGAATTCTGAGTATAGGTTAATTGTTTGATTATAAATTAAAGATCTCAGGGTCTCCCCTTGAGAAGTCGGTTCACTCCCAGGCTTATGGGCCCATAAAAATATAAATATTATTTAAAAACTTCTTTTTTATACTGTTCCTTTTGTCTGGAAAACCCACCTCATAAAATACTTCCTGGCCAGTCTGTCTCATCAACCCCCTTTCCCACAATTCATACATCCATCTTTCGGTATTTGTCAGGTGCGGTGTCTTCCGCGCAGCCACCCGTACCTCCACCCAACCTTCCCCGATGCAATGGTATTTGACATAGCCTTTCATTTGACATAACCTTTTTAAGTGCAAAATTAAATTATTCTATACATTTTCCTTCCAATTAGACCGAAACCTCTTTTAGGGTAACAATCTTTGCTTTCTCTTTTTAGCTCTTGCTCTGAATTAGAGCCCCAAATGGCACATTTCACTAGAAATGGGTCTAGAACTGTGGTTCCCAGATGCCTGCTCTCAGTTTACTGCTGGATTGAGAGGAATTACTTGGAGGGATTTTTAGAAAGGCATTTCTAGGCCTTATTTTTAGATATTCTAATTTTGAATATTGAATGTATATACAGAATTATGTCATTTTAAAAGATATCTCAGCTTTTCTTCCTTTTGAAATTATATTGGTAGAACAGATGTCCTGAAGATTTCTGTCCTGGATAACCCACATTCAAACTCAAAGTCAAATATATATAGCTAAAGTTAAGCTGTATGGGAGGTTGGGTAGCGGGAGGTGTTCTGGAAATCCAAAATCCCCTCATCTTTTCAACGTTCTCCTTGTCCCTGAAATAGTTCAGAACAAGTGTCTAGAGTAGATGCAGATGTGAGCAACAGAGACAACCCTTCCCCCAAATTTTTCATTGCCAGTAGTTGACATCATTTCTAACTTTAATATTTATATTTAATAAATTCCTAAATCAAAAAGGATAGTCAAATGTTTAATTTCTAAATATTTTTTTAAAATTTTACCTCATGAAATTAAGTTTTCCTATTTATAATTTATCACATTTATTTCTAACCTTATTAAAGTTAAGGTGATTACTGACACAAGTAATTTTTCTAGAAGTTATCCATTATGCCAGTTTCTATCTGGGATCGTTTTCCTTCTGCCTGATAAACAGCTTAGGAATTTTCATTTTGGGTCTGCTGATGACACTTTCTCAGGTTTTGTTTGTCTGATTGTTTTGTGTTTTGGTCTGAAAACATCTATATTTTCCTTTCAGTTTTTAAGGGTATATTCACTGGGTAAAGAATTTTTGCTCATTGGTTACTTTCTATTAGCTCAAAGGCATTTTTCTATTGTTTTCTGGTTTCCAATGGCAGTAAAAAGAACTTAGTTGCCACTCTGTCATGGCTTTAAGGGCATTTTATCTTTTCTCCTGGCTGCTTTCAGATTTCTCATTGCATAATTTTCTAAAGTTGTATTCTAGTATGAGTTTTTGTGTGTGAACATGCATGCACCCCTACATTATATATTTACACATTGTATGTGGTTAGCTTTAATTGCGCGCTAACAGTTGGCGCGGGCCATTTTTGCTAATGTTTTGCGCAAATGGCAACGTTCAGTAAAATTACAATAACTTTAGTTTTACCTATTTTTTTCAATGAAACTTTTTGTGATTTACTATAAAATGTATACTGAATTATTTTTCTTAAATTTTAAACAGACAAATACTGGAAAACTCACTGGAAATTGAAATTAATAAAATATGTAAAAATTCCGATTTATTGAAAATATTTTGAAAAAAGTACGTAAAATGTGTAAAAAAAGGAAGAATGAAGTTTTAGTAGTGTGTTTTTGTGTGATAATCGTATGTAAAAAAGAAAAAATAAAGTTTTAGTAGTGTTTTTTTGTGTGATAATCGTTAAAACATACATGCATACATAATTCACCATTGTATGTGTTAGAGACCCAAATTTTGTCCTTTGGAATTCGTATATCTGCATGTTAGCATCCCTTTAGAGCAATAAAAAAGTATAAAAATAAACGTATTTACACATTACCGGCATTCTAATGCTAGTCTACAAAATACGTATTTATATGTGTCCCGCGCTCCACCACCAGTCAACGTAAAACGTATAAATACGTTTGCCGCATACAATGTGTTTAAAAACATATCTTCCTTGGATCTGTGAATTGATGAACTTATCAGTTATTGGAAATTCCTGCCATTATCAAATATTCCTTCTGCATTCTGTTTCTTCTCATCCTCCGGGACCTCGATTAAATATATTATAGACCTTCTAACTGTATTGTGTATGTCATTTACAGTTCGTCTGTATTTTTCATCTTCTTTTCTTTCAGTATTTACTGTGGATTTCTTTTAAACTATCTTTCAGTTCACAAGTTTATCTTCGGTGTGTCAAGCCTGTTGTTAGATCTGTTCATTCATTCCTAATTTTGGTTATTGTATGATTTATAGTATTTTCTGGAGATATCTTTAGAAAATATTTGCAGAAATAATTCTGGGTAGTAGCAAGCTCAGGACCAAGGGCTGAGAATTTTTTGGTCCAACGAGGGACTAGCCAGAGCATGATAGTCTGTGCCACCATTTCAGAAAAGAGCTCTCCAAGGTCCCAGTCCAGGGGAGGACTGTTTTGCCCTGGGGTTTTGGCCTTTGGTGGGCACCAAACTCCAAACCTCATTCCCTCTGGCCCACAAAACACCAAGGTATACAGGCTTTCAGCAACCTTCCAAAAGTTAGAGAATGAGGCTTGGGGTACATGGGCAGCAGAGAGTGTTATGCACAAACGTTCTTCTCTCTCTCTTGGCCCCCATAATCTCAGGCAGGACTCAGACGCAAGCACCCTACATCTTGTCTGTATTGGAGCTGCCTTTTCCGAGTGGGCGTTTGTCCCTGAGGCCATTCAGTTCTTGCTCACCTCTGAGAAGTAGTTCTTTATCTGTGCTCAGCCTGGCAATTTTTCAGTCTCTTGTTCGGTCTCTGAACTTTTTAAAAGGTGGCTTTTAGTCAAGCATTTTAGTTGTAATCATCAGGAAAACTGACCCTATTTAACCAGTATTGTCATGACTGAATGCTTTGATGATCTGTTATTATTTATTAGTGGTTATTTTTCATTTTATGCTGGTTCATGGTTTTCTTTCCTTAATTTTTCTCATTTGATTAAATTGTTACTCATTTCTTTTTTCATTTCTTAATTTGAGTTTTATTTATTACATTAATTATTGTGTTTCTTTTCTTAATGCTCATTATGAAACACATATTTCTTTACTATTATACGAAATCAAGATTTCCAAAATATCCCCAACCAATATGATTCTGCTAATAAACTTCACCTCTTAACGGTGAAGGGATCAGGTACAAATTGGCACTTATAAAATAGCCATGGGGATGTAAAGTACAGCATAGGGAATACAGTCAATATTATTGTGATAACTATGTACAGTGCCAGCTGGGTACTGGAAATATTAGGAGAAACACTTTATAAAGTACATGATTATCTAGCCACTATGCTGTACACATGAAACCAATACAAAATAATATTGAAAGTAAATTGTAATTTTAAAAAATCTGAACCAGATAACTTTTGAGATTTTTGCTAATCTGGTAGTCTATGTAAATTATTATTTTAGTTTTATGTTATTTCACAAACAGCTTAATTTTGTTTACATTTTTAAAAAATTTACTTATTTTTAGAGAGAGGAGAAGGGAGGGAGAAGAAATATCAATGTGTGGTTGCCTCTCACACACCCCCTACTGTGGGCCTGGCCTGCAACCTTGGCATGTTCCCTGACTGTGAATCAAACCAGCGACCCTTTGGTTCACAATCCAATGCTCAATCCACAGAGCCACACCAGCCAGGGCTGTTTACATTTTTTAAATAAAGTAGAATTACAAATGGGGCCACTCATATAGATTGTAATGCTCTCAGTCCCCTTGTGTAATCAACATGTAAATTACATGTGCATCCCTTACATAGAACATGGAACTTTATTATGTAATTTTATAGGATTACAAATTTTAATGATGGTTGTATCTTTGGTTTTATGAAATTGTTATTTATACCTACTCTTCTTTCATGAGTGTTCCTTTCCCATTGTCCTTCTCATCTTTCTGTTTCATCTCATTTTATATCCTGGCACTGTTTTACTGATTTGAACAGCTCATTCTCCTAGGTTTCTTTGTTTAACCCCAAGTTTCCGAGTCATCACAACTCAGTCCTATCCATCTTGGGCAGAAGCCCTTTTCCTTGCACCCTCAGCCTCAACTAGACAATGCTACATCTCTTTGACATCATGTCGCCCAGTATAATGGGAAATTAACATTATATAAATAGAACTTAATACAATAGTACTTATTGTAATTCATCACTTTTTCTTATGTAGGTTGATGATATTCAAATTTGTCATGTTTTTAGTGTTTAGAGATTCTACTATATCAATTCATGTTTAGAAAGCATCCACCTGACTTCTGTTAAGCTAGCAGATAAGCAAATTTGTAGAGCTTGAATATTTTGCCTTCTCATTGCCAAAAAATAAGACATTTTCTTTACAACTTACCTTTTAAAGCAACCACCAGCTTTATTGTAATTAATGTATATTACATAAGAGTGATAATGGGCTCATCATGGGAGTTTTATAATTTAGCAACTTGATTTTTTTTATAACATAGTGTTCCCTCTTATCTATGACCCACCAGGGAACCATATACTTATTTTATGTACCAGCTTCCTACACTTCAGCACTTGAATAATTTCTGTAATTTCCCAGTAGGATTGCTTCACCTTGATCCATTTTCTTCTTTTCTATTTCTGCTTGCTTTTCTTTAATATTTCCCTAAACTCATTATGTTTTCTCTCTTGAGGCTGCTTCTTTAGATTGTTTCTCACTGACTATTCAACATTCCACGAATGTGTAGAGAAGTCCCTGGCCAAATGTTTCTAAAATTTGTCAAAATAAATAAATAAATAAAACATCTGAAACAAATAAGTGAAATAATTTCAAGCTTACATCTTAAAACACCTGAGCATGGTTTTTATAAAGAAATGGTGAAGTCCCTATCTTGCCCAGGAGCATATGGAAATCCTGAAAACCTAGAAGCAGCAATTTAAATGCAAAGTATGGCTCTTACCATCCTTTTTTCTTCAGTTCCTCATTCCTTGTCATGAGATGTGAACCTACAAAACATTTATGTGATCTTATAATCACATTTTGGACTTAGGAGACATTCAGAGATTGTATCTTGACAGAAGATGCTATATGTTTTTCTTACATTATATTTTACAACTTTTGAATTAGTTGTTGACATTTAAAATTTTGGAGATTTACATAAAATGTAGTCTTACAGTTCTTTTTAAAAATATATAAGGACTGCAATATATTTTGACATGGCAATATAATCTGCTATGGTCTCCTGAGTTAAGGAGATTTATGAGTGTGAACAGGTAGGTGATATGTTGGCTCTATTTAATACAAAGTTGTTAAGAAAGACCTCACAGAGCCTTGAAAGAAGTGTAAAAGCAAACCCTTTAAATGTCTTGGGAGACCTTTTGAAGGCAACAGCAAACATGAATACCCTGAGAATGTTTGGCATCTTCGAAGAAGAGCAGGTAGCCCAGTGAGGCTACCAGAAAGAGATAAGGGGAATGAAAATTAAGGAATGAGGCAAACAGCCCGGCTGGTGTAGCTCAGTGGATTGAGCACGGGTTGGGAACCAGAGGGTCCCGGTTTGATTCCCAGTCGGGGCACATGCCTGGGTTGCGGGCTGGGTCCCCAGTGAGGGCCATGTGAGAGGCAACCATACATTGCTCTTTCTCCTTCCCTTCTCCTCTCTCTGAAGATAAATAAATAAAATCTTAAAAAAAAAAAAAAAAAAAAAGAATGAGGCAAACATGTAGGGGACCAGACCAAATAAATAAAAGACTGTAAGAATAGAACTTGGGCTATCTGCCTTTTGAGACTACCCCTTGTTCTGACAGAAAATAAGAAGAAAGCATCAAGAATGCTAAGGTCAAAACCCATCGCCTTTGGATCATTTCAGTGCTTTGGTCATTGGTCTCCTTAACTCAGGACTTCTGGGGCCGAATTCTAGACCCCATGCTTCTCTGACCCTCCTAATGCTCCTGGCAACTCACTGGCTCCTGGCCTTCTGGTTCCTCCCTAACTACTCATTACTGTATACAGGCTCCCCAGTCTCTTAATCAAGTTGTTGATCTTCTAATCCTTAATTGGATCCAAACTTCTGGACCTTGCCTATGGTTGTAGTCTGTCTCAGTTTCCCAGTTTCTTGACCTCTGGTTGAATATGACTTTCTACAACCCAGGCTGTTCGACCTTCAGCCTTTTCTCCTCTTTATTGCCTGCCTTTCTCAATTCTTACTTTGAAATAACAGTTTCACATTTGCTATTTGGCCCTGATGCTGATACCAGAGTTTAGTCTCTCATGCCACAAACCCCTTTTGTATAACTGACTTCATTAAACTGAATAATTAAACTAAGTGAAGAAAATATCACACCCAAAAGGTTTCTCCCGATGTTGTGCCTGCACCTGATGCCTGGAGAAGTCATGCTGGCTTCTTGCCAATATAAACCAACAACAAAAAGATTCTTAAAGTTTTCCTCTCTTCATATACAAATGGGTAACCTAACATTGTTCTTCATAATATGCTATGCTGTTCATAAGAAAATGTTTCAGGTTAACACCAGGACTTACCCCTATGTCACAAAAGAGTGGTTCTCTACCAATTGAATGTCTTGGCCATGTAGAAAATAGTATTTTTCTGGTCACACTGAAGTGACTGAATGCAAGCACATGATGGCCCCAGGGAATCAACTTCTAAACCCATCAGTAAATCAATCAAAGCATGTCAGTTGAGAGTTCTTTTGTGCCAGTAGGTTTTTTTTATCTCCAGAATTAGCTCTTTTATATCTAATTCAATTAAATACAGATATTGGTTCATATACCATAATAATAATATGAGACACCCAACGATAGTTCATTTACACTTTTGAAATTTTCAAGAACCCAAATAGAGTAAGAATTACCAAACCACTAATATATTTTAAAACTTCTTTTTACCTCTCTGAAACAAAATAACTTATTTAAATGAGACTGATATAAACAAATATATACTTCATAATTAGCTCACTTTTCTGAGCTTTGAAAAGATACTATTTTCCTACCTGCTTCATTTTTCTCAAATATTACCTAGCCTAAAGTTTTTATAATGTGGACTTTATTCTATAATACTTTCATTTTCAGTTTTATAATTTCAAAATAAAACACACATTTTATTTTTTATTTCAACAAACACCTATTTACCACCTATGTTATGCTATGTTCTTTATTCTGGGCAGGTAAGAAGAGAAAAACTTAGAACCTTGTCCAAGTTGTTCACGGTCTAGAGGGAGAAACTGGTAAGGAAACCAGGAGTTACCATATTTGTGCTACTTACCATATCAGATGTGTATAAAGGAAACACAGTAAATCAGAAGAAGATATCAACTTTATTCAGATGGGAGGAGATAAGGCAAGTGAGATCCTAGATCTCCAGATCTGGAAGAAGCAAAACATTGAAGATACATAGACTATCAGTAAATTCTGTGTCTTCAAAAGTGATGTCAAGTCCTTGTTGCGCAAAGCACTTCAAGTTTGGCATTAATAATCCTCCAAGTATTCCTATACCTATTCTACACTGAATTGTTATGACATTTAAATCTAATTTTTTTCTCACTATACAAAATAATTCGCAATGCACAGTGGGCAGCCTGTGCATCCACGGTTATGAGAAAAGTGCTGATCACTTCCATTGCCCTGAAGGGGCCAATCTATCCAACAGCACTGTTGTACTATAATAGATGATGGAGCTCTTAATGATTTAATGGAGGGAATAAAGCCAATGGTTTTGGGACAGGCATATCTTTTTACCCATTTCAGAAGCTTAGCATTAGAGAACTTCAACTGCATGCTGAAAAAAATATGTATTCGGAACTTTCAGGCAGCTTCCTCTGCACTTAACTTGCAGATGGTGCATCCTTGTAAATGGAATGAGTGAGTATGTTGGCAGGAATGTTGCCTACCCTGGAGATGCCTGAATGGGTTGCTGTTTTTGCCCCTGATGACAGGGATGGTTCATCTGAATCCCTGGATATGAGGAAAATGTTAACATTAGAGGTCTGGTAAAGTTCCAAACCAGATAATTGTGATTTAATCTCTTCTTATCTTTGAGTGTGGCTGTAAAAGATTGGTAAAACATGTGTCACTTCTAATTCTGATAGAAATAATTGTATCACATATTGTAAATGTTACAATAAGGTTATATTTCTTTTTAGTTATTTTCATACTCATACATTTATAAAGAATGTGTGATATTTTGAAAGATAAAGGCAATTGCAATAAATTAAAAAGCAACTAGATAATACCTACAATGGAGCAGTAAACATGAGGTCCTGTGCTGGGTTTCTGTTCATTTTCTTTTCTTTCTACATGTTCTCTCAGGGTGATACCTTCTATGACCATGATTTCTATTCAAGCCCCAAATTATCTGTCCTGGATTTAGGCTCCTATATTCTGTTTGGTAACAGTTGCCTTCACCTGCATGTCCTCGAGACATCTAAACCCCTGATTCCAGAAAGGTTCCCATTATCTGGCCTATGTTTTTGTAGCTCCTCCCCCATATTGCCTATGGCCATCCAGGTTGCCAAGTCAGAAACTTGTGAGTCATCATAGACCCATTCCTCTTCCTCTCCATTTCTTCCATATTCATGACTTTTCAAAGTCATAAAATTTCAGTCTTAGGAATATTTCTTTCCTCCAAGTCCTCCTTTCCATTCTTGTTGCCATTACCCTGGTTCTGGCACTGACCATCTCTCCCTAAATCATTAGACTGACTCTTGGCTGAAGCCTTCCGCTCCAGACCACTGCATTCTCATGCTTGCAGTGGCCGTAGTACATCCATGTGTTTAGCAGACTGGCTGAGGGTGAGGGTTTAAGTTGTATTTTGAGGTAATTGCAGATACCCTAGGATTTCAGAGATTTAGTAATTTGAAATTTTGAGGCTAAATTAGATCAACCAACTCATTTTATGAGAGCAGATAGCCTAATAAACTGTAATAGTTTAGAGAGAATGTCAAAACAAGAGGAAAAAATAATGACAGTGGAAATGTTAGAGATGCAAACTTTTAAGTGTGTAATTGCAGTTTTCCCTAATCTGGACAATAAGTAGAAATATATTCTTTTTTCAACAAGTGCTTCAGTGTACCCATCCAAGATTAGGTCATGTATTGTTCAAGTTAGCCACTTGTTCCAAAGCACACCAGAAGTTCTTAGGATGGGAGGAAACGTTTGACTTCTTGTTCTGAGAAGTCTTTTGTGACTGCCTGCAGCATTTTGTAATTCGTCCCACCTGATACTTCAGGTTCTCAATTCACATCAGGTGGACCTTCAACTGGTGAAGTGGAAGGGCAAGGAGAACCATGCAGTGCCGGTACGTGTGTTCACTTGATGAGTATTTGAAACAGAAAACATCTATGCAGTATAGTCTCACCTCTTGTGGGGAAACTGTGAAAATGATAGTGTGAAAGTTGTTTTGGAGCAAAACAGAAATACCATCATTTGAAGTACTTAAGTTAGATATCTCTCTTTAAGATCATACGGAGGGTTGTTAAATGTACGCCCTCCCATTACAGTCTGTGAAGGATGAGAACAGTGAAACGTATTGTTGTAGTTAATTGCTTGAAACAATCTTCTGAGTTCCCTTCGTATTTAAGAGCTATACATTACACTGTACTGCGCCACCCGTTATCACACTTTGTTTGGAAAGGTAGTTAAACTGAACCGCAGCTCTTAATCCGCATTATTTCTGTGAGAACAGCACCCTGTCTCTCCTCCTCTAGATGATACATACTTTAATAAGAGAAACCACTAGGGTATGGAATGCATGGTTTTTCCAGGAACCTGGTATTGCAGAAAGCAATAAGCAACATGCTACCTGTCTCTAATGTCTGTTTCACAGTAAGGTGCCCGGCTAAAATGAAAAGTTTACTTAAAACAATCACTTGTGATATTGCTAAGCCTTTATCCCTACAGATAAAGAAGGAACTATTAATGACGTTCAAGTGACACAGAGGTGTAAAGAAAGGCATTTTCCATCATTTTTTTAAAAACCTGTGCCAACCAAATATAAGATCTTTTTAAGACCCATGGACCTAAACATTTAAGGAAGTCACCTAAGTTTCCAGTTAAAGGTATGTACAGAGCTACCATAAGTCAAAGTCTTTACATTTTTCACTTGACTGATTTATTTAAGTTGAAAAATTTCTAGTGCTGTGTTGATTGAATTGTTTGACTTATAGGGGTATAAACAACTTTCAAGACCGGTAATAGCAGCCTGATGTCCCCTTGTGTCTGAAGAGTCCAGGCTCTGCCATCACCACATCCTGAGACTCAAGCCCACAGTTCTTTTTCCTGTAAGCCCCACTCTCTGCCTGCGTGACTTATGGCCTCTACCATGTCACCTCCCACCACGCCAGCTGGCAGGTCAGCCAAGCCTCAGACTCCCCCTCCTTGGCCTGCAGCACCCACATGCAGAATCACTGCTATGATCAAACGTTTGCCTTCCTCCCATCCACCCACTCCTCCTGCCTCTGCCAGGAACACACTTAATCAGGAAGGTGTCTTTCTACCCTGTTTGACCAATTTGTATAGTTAGAACTGTTCTTACTTTAAATAATAATTATAGGTTGCATTATTATTTTAAAAAGTGCATCCACAAAGCTGCAAAAATTTCAGGGGTTGAGATTTCCCTGAACTCTTAATTAAGACTCCCTTCTATAAGGAAGTAGCACTGACAGGATTTGAGTAAAATAAAGGTGCCATGTTAAAAAAAAAAAGAAGAAGAAGAAGAAGACAGGCCAACCAATTGCCCTTTACCAAGCACTCAGTTTTCAAATTATTTTAATAACAGTAACACTAGTACTATTGTTACCCTGCATGTTGTGTTCAGTAGTGGTTTCACAATAATCCCATAAGTTTCATTGGTACCAATCTAGTTTATTCCTGTTTTAACTCTATTAATATGATTTTAATCCTAAATTAAAAACCCTACATTAGGCCATTGAAAATTACTCTAAAAAAATACTAACAAGTACTAGGACAGCTCTTCAAAGCAAGCTGGAGAAGCAGCTGATACCAGCCTCAGCTGATGCCCTTTCCTTCAGATTCCATGGTATGACTTGAATATGTGGTTCCTTCAAGTCATTGGGTTGTTCACACAAATACTGAGATTCCTCTCCTGTTCTCCCGTTCTTGCTTGTGGAAGTTTGTCCTGGCTGGTCTCTCTAGTCTGGAATAGATGCTGGACCTTCACCTTTTAGCCACAACTGGAGGATTCTCTTACTGCTTCTAGGCCTCCATTGGTCAGCCCCATGATTCTTCTCTGCTTCCAGAAATCCCCCACATGACAAGGTACCTGAGAAATCCTCAAGGCCTCAATTTCATTATCCACATCTCTTCATTCAAGTAGGAACGTGCAAGTGTCCTATTGTAAAGTTTACGTCTTTAATCTTAATGGGTTTAGGATTATTTGTGAGCAAATCAACCCATTCTAAAGTCCAAGCAAATCCTTGAGACCTATTGATGGTTTGATCAGCCTGGCTGAGGGTTTCTTCCTTGGAGTACAGAACTGGAAAGTTTATGGGGTAGTTCATGTGGCTTCTTTTCATTGGATAGTTGAAGGATATACTGATGACAATAAATGAACCAAATCCTCTGCTTTACACATTTATATTCCTTTTCAATTAACTTCCTTTAACCTCTAGGAGAATCAGGATACTTCTTAAGATGGTGTCTCTGATAGGAGGGCGTTGATATAGGGAAGGCGAGAGATGCTATTCTCAGTTAATATACCTTTTAATACCTGCTGGTACTAGACCCTAAAGGGCAGCAAGTGGACTAGAGATTAAAGCGGGGAGGATTCATGAGTTCTCTGAAGATAGAATGGTGAGGTCTGTTTTGAGCAGTTCTTAGCCTATCAATAACCAATGCTATGGCTGGACTGACCCTTGTGATTTTCACTATGATTGCAAAATGCCCACAGCAATAACCATTAGGAAATTTAAAATAAAAGAAAAATGCTTATAATTTACAAGTCCTAGAAATTACAGGGCAAACCTCAGGCCACCCATGTGGCAGGGTATGAAAGGTGGGGGAAATTGTACATAGGCCTGAAGATCTGTTTTTATTGGGTTTGAGTGTGGGGGCCTAGTGTTCACTGGCTCATTATTTTTTGATGAATTTAAAACATAAAAGCAGAAATTTAAAGTATGAGGAGAGAAAACCAAGAACCCAAGTGGTCACATGTCAAAATCAACCAACAACCTTAAAACAAAGGAGCTTGGGGATGAAGTGGGGACCATCATGGCTCTTTACCTGGTCCTGTGGCTGGCAAGGTGTTTATGCTGTCTTTGAAGTGGGTGTCTCTTTAAAATAGGTGTCTGGGAAATCAGAAATTAAGTCAGACACTTGCATTGCAAAAAGTAAAAGTAAGAAAGAAAAATCAACTGTCAGTGCTTATATTACAAGATCAAAGTCAAAGATCAAATGAGGCTATCCTTGTTTTGACTGTATTCATTTTCATGAAGATAGGATATAGATTCTATTTCAGCAAAAATTTTTGGTCTTTGGTACCCTCCATGTCCTATGAAATTGAGAAAGTAAATCAAGATAGTTTGTGTCATTGTGAGGTAGTCTATCCTACTTATTAGCAGTTTATGTTGTGGAGACATTTTACTTCTTATCCCAAACTAGGCACCCAGCCATGACTAGGATCCTGACAATTCCTGTGGCCCTGTGATTGAAGGTCTACATTTATTACTCAGAACTTTTCTGTTATTACTTGTCACATCTTGGACTTTGGGGAAGTTAAGTTTGTCTTGATACTTTAATCAGTTCCCACAGGAATGAAATTCCTGTTCAGGAATTTCAATGAACAGCCATGGTGAGTACTCAGAGAAAATGCCTGTAGGACAGAAAACAGGTGGCTCATTGCAGAGAATATAAATTATAGATGTTCATAGAGCCTTGTGTGCTTAAATCTTTTTAGTGGCACACCAGTCAGAATGGCCATCATAAACAAATCAACAAACAAGTGTTGGAGAGGATGCGGAGAAAAGGGAACCCTAGTGTACTCTTGATGGGAATGTAGACTGGTGAAGCCACCTTGGAAAACACTATGGAATTTCCTCAGAAAACTAAAAATGGAACTGCCTTTTGACCCAGCAATTCCACTGCTGGCATTATACCCTAAGAGCCCTGAAACACCAATCCAAAAGAACCTATGCACCCCAATGTTCATAGCAGCACAATTTACAATAGCCAAGTCTTGGCAGCAACCCAAGTGCCAATCAGCAAATGAGTGGATCAAGAAACTATGGTACATTTACACAATGGAATTCTACACAGCAGAGAGAAGGAAGGAGCTTATACCCTTTGCAACAGCATGGATGAAACTGGAGAGCATTATGCTAAGCAAAATAAGCCAGGCAGTGAGGGACAAATACCATAAGATCCCACATTTAACTGGAACATAATCAACAAAAGAACAAAGCAAACAAAATATAACCAGAGACATTGAAATTAAGAACAATCTAACAATAGCCGGAGGGGAGGGGGAGGGGACTGTGGGGAGAAGGGTTTTCAGGAACTACTATGAAGGACACGTGGACAAAACTAAGGGGGAGGGTAGAAGCAAGAAAGGGAGGTGGGTTTGGATGGGGTAGGGAGGAGTGGTGAGGAGAAAATGCAGACAACTGTAATTGAAGAACAATAAAGACAATGGAACAGCAGAAAATAAAATCTTTTCAGTGGCAGATGACTGATATACAGAGGTTCTTGTGAGAGGTGCACAGTGTGTGTCATTATGGGTTTTTCTGACGTGTTATATTTATGGCAAATAATCGAAACAGCCCCTAAAGCACTAGTACAGCCTTAGTCTTGGTGTGCCGGTAGATCATGTCAATTCTACTGAATTCAGAATAGGAAAGTTTTTAAAAGATTAGCTTGTGAGTAAACAGATTTTGCTTTCAGACAAATGCTTACAAGTTCTGTTACCATTGGTATTTAGGTAATTATTAATAAAGAAAAAAGAGACAAAGGGAATTAGATATTGAGTTTAATAATCTAGGGAGCTTAAGCCTATGTGCTTCACTAGGAAGCTACAGCTTAACATCCCAAAGCATCATAGCATTCTTCCAGCAAGGAGATTAGTGCTCATTTCTTCCCACCTCTAGCACCAGATTGTTGGTGGGGTATAACGGGGAGGTGCTTGACCATGGAGGCCTGTCAGTCTAGCCTGGGGAACAATGGATTGGCTAGGGGGAGGGCCTATCAAAAAGCTTGTGAAACCTTGGAAATTGATTGGTTCTTTTTTAAAAAATAATTTTTATTGTTATTCTATTATAGTTGCCTCAAATTTTCCCCCTTTGCCCTCTTCTGCCCATCCCAACCCCTACTGCCACAGTCAATTCCCACACTGTAGTCCATGTCCATGTGCCATTCATAAATGTTGTTTGTTTAGTCCCTTCCCCTTCTTTCCACCATTATCCCCCATACCCCTCCCCTCTGGTCACTTTCAGTCTGTTCCATGTTTCCATGCCTGTAATTCAATTTTGTTCATTAGCGTGTTTTATTCATTAGATTTCTCTAATAGGTGAGATCATATGGTATTTTTCTTTCACCAACTGACTTATTTCACTTAGCATAATATTCTCTAGTTTCATCCCTGCTATTACAAAAGGTAGGAGTTCCTTCTTTCTTTCTGTTGTGTAATATTTCATTGTGTGTACGTACCACAGTTTTTTGATTCACTCATTTACTGATGAGCACTTAGGCTGTTTTCAGCACTTGGCTATTATAAATAACATCACTATGAATATAGGGTGCATAAGTTCTTATGAATTGGTCATTTGGGATTCTTAGGGTATATTCTCAGCCGTGGAATCACTGACTCAAAAGGCAGTTTCATTTCTAGTTTTTCAAGGAAGTTCCATACTGTTTTCCATGGTTGCTTCACCAGTCTACATTCCCATCAACAGTGTACTAGGGTTCCCTTTTCTCCACATCCTTGCCAGCACTTGTTGTTCATTGATTTATTAATGATGGTCATTCTGACAGGAATGAGGTGATGTGTCATTGTGGTTTTAATTTGCATCTCTCTGATGACTAGTGATGTTGAACATCTTTCCATATATTTATGGGCCATCTGTATGTCCTCCTTGGAAAAGTGTCTATTTAGATCCTTTGTCTATTTTTTAATGGGCAGAAAAATCAAACTGTATGGAAGTCCGACAACAGAGGAGTAAAATAAGAAACATTCATCCAGACTGGTAGGAGGGGCAGAGATGGGCAGCCAGGGTGGAGAAGACACATGGCAAGACAGCAGACCAGCTGGTCCCACATTTGTGTGAGGATAAGTGGGGAGGAACAATTGTGGAGCAAGATAGACCATGCAACCCAGGGTTCCAGTGTGGCAAACTAAAGCCTCAAATCCTCTGGCTATAAAAACCTGTGGAGGTTGTGGTGGCAGGAGAAAATCCCAGCCTCACAGGAGTTCATTAGAGAGACCCATCAGGTCCTAGAACATACACAAACCCAACCACCTAGGAATCAGCACCAGAAGGGCCAGATTTTCTTGTGGGTAGAGGGGGAAGTGACTGAAAGTAGGGCAAGAGCCAAGCAAGCAGCATTGTTCCCTCTCTGATTTCTCTCCCACATACAGTGCCACCACAATGCAGGGAGTAGGTTGCCCTGCCCTAGCAATTACCTAGGTCTCTGTCCCTTACAATGTAACAGGTAGGTGAGACAAAGAAAAATGGCCCAAATGAAAGAACAGATCAAAACTCCGGAAAAAGAACTAAGCCATGAGGAGATAAGACAACCTACAAGCTCTTGGATGCAGAGTTCAAAATATTGGTAATCAGGATGCTCACAGAAATGATTGAGTATGGTTGCAAAATAGAGGAGCAAGTGCAGGCTATGCAAAATGAACTGAAGGAAAACATACAGGAAACTAACAGTGAAGCGAAGGAAACCGGGACACAGATCAATGATTTGGAATACAATGAAGAAATAAACATCCAGCCAGAGCAGAATGAAGAAGCAAGAATTCAAAAAGACATACCTTTCCTTTTGTTTTCAGTTAATAATTCAGAATGCTTCTCTGTTGGTCAGAAGCTATACACTTTTGGAGTCAGTTAAGAGAATGTAAAGGTGAAGAATGCAGGTTTCTCCTCTCTAATATACAAAATGTGGGAGAGTTGCAATTTTAAATTCTTGGACCCGAGGACTCAGTAATCTAGCCATAGTTTATTTGGCAAAGTTATAATTCTGAAATGGTGAAAAAGTTCTTATGTTAGCACTATAAAATTCTCTTGACTTTTTTGTTATCTAAATTTCAAAGGTGATGGAGGTCGAGGAAGAATCAGTAAGAAACTGGAAGAGAAAGTGTAATATTGTGCCTATTCGTCTTTGTAAAAGATTGTTTGCTTGTTTGAGGACATTACCCTACTTTCAGAATGTCAGAGATTTCCCAGGGCGGGGCTGGCATCTCTCTTAAGTTACACTAAGGCCTTAAATATTTTTTAAAACTACAACCACTGGGAAGAGAAGTTTTCATACCAGTAACAAAATAGTTGAATAGTAAAACACTCTGGAAATACAAATTTGACAGTCTTATATCTCAGCTTCTACCGCTATTTGGTGCGGGGGGAGGTAACATAAGAAATAATTTAGAAATAGATGCTCAAGAGGAAACTCTCTTGAAAACTCTGAAACCAGTATTTTTCCTGTTTCTGTCAAGAATCAAGGAGGATTATAAATCCCTTCCTATGCATGACAAAAAAAAGAAAAAGAAAAATGATGTATTGTAGCAAGTAGAAGAGAACCTTTTAACCTGACGTCATTTCATTTATGCAAATCTGAGTATTATCAAACAAAAACAAATACATCTTTTAAAATAATTTGTCCTTAAAAAGTCTAAAGTGTAAGCCCTTGTAACAGAAAGTAACCAATCTTGTAGTTTGCATGTACTTTCTAATGCAAGGAAGTTAAGAATCTGATTTGGACTTCCATGAGCACAGTGGAAGATAACCAGATGCCAGAATAAGGGTAATGAGGAAAAAAATAATTTCCATACCCAGTCAATAGGCAGGGATTTATCAGTGCAGGAGTGAAGAAGCATTTGTGGTTAACGCTGAAATCCCACGTTGCTCTTTATGGTGATTGTATTAGTGTGTGTGTGTACATGCATATGCATATCCAGAAATTTGCTTTTTTCCCTATTCATGTTTATGGTTGATTCTATTGTGATTTTAGTTGCTATTAACTAAAATACATGCTGTCTTTACAAAGTCCATTTAAAGCACAGTCCTTTAAGTAAATTTTTAACTGTGTGGACAATGTAAAATTATTATTCACTATCCTATTGTTCAGAATTGGTGGACAAAATAAGCATGAGCTTCATACACTTTTACAGGGAAGGTATGTAAAGCTAATAGCATAAGAATTGTTATTACAAACTCATAAACCTATGAAAACATGGAAATTTAATGATAGAAGCCACAATTTCTTGAAAACAGCATCATATACAAGGTGGTGATATAAATAAAATGCGGAAATCATTTTCCTCCCCATGTGCCAGCCATTTTTCACATTTCCACATTACTCTAGTGAGCTCCTGAGTGTGGGTGGGAGAATATGAATAAACGTAAAGGTTTGCACTATAAAAACCGTATGTTTCTACAGAAAGATCTCTTTATTATGAAAGTAAACTCATACTCAAACATAGAAAGTAAACTGTGGCAATGGGCAACAATGCATATTGTTAAACTTTTGGAACTTCTTTTAAACGCATGTAAATAAGGATACTCACTGAGGCAACAGTCCTACATGGGTCTCTCCAGTATTCTCACCTGCATTTTTCTCCCCCAACTGATAACCAACTAAAAAAAAAAAAAAGGACTCCAGTGTTTTTTCCAGCAGGTCAGTTCTGATATCAAGGCAACCTCCAGAGAAAAGTGCAGGCTTAAGGCTTATTTTTCGTGTTTGTTTACTGCACCACCCAGGACTCATTTTGTATTTTATGAGACGTGGATGCAGTAGAAAATGATTACTCTGAATAGATATAAAACAGATGCTAAAATCTCTACATGTTTCCTGAGGAAAAATTAAGACTGTGATCTTGACTAGTGGCTTTGCCCAGAATAAGCACTAAGGGCAGCTGGTATCTGCTACTGAAGAAGTGGTCTTGTTGCTTCCCTTGCTCGGGTCTGAAAGCCTGAGCCAGCATCATTCATGCCTTATACTTACTTCTCAGATACCCAAACAAGAGTGACAGGTCTAATTTTATTATCCTTACTCTAGCAAAATACCCAGTGTCATCTGGAAGGACAATATGATCGAGTCCCTTGGCTGAAGAATGCATTTCCTCAGCCATCATGTCCTCAGGGCTTCTAAATAAAATGGAAATTCAAACTTTACTTGTAGAAAAAAAATCACTGTGTTGCAGTTCTAAAAATAAGTTTTGTTCAAAAGGAGCTTTCTGTAATGCTAGAGGGAGGCATTCTTGCTGACATTTATTAAACGTGGCGGTGGAGTCTCCTAATTGATGTACGGTCAACAGTGTGACATTAACTCCAGTCACAGGTAAAATAAATCTAAGGAATGGATGATCTGCATCCCAGTGAGGCCAAACCGAGCGCAGTGGTGATGAAGGTCTATGGGTCTTCTGGGCCAGACTCAAACGCCTCCAGGGTGCAGAAAGGCATGTACGTTTGTAGAGCAGTGGGTATAACAGAACACAGAGTGTTAGGGACTAGGACACAGAAAGCACACTCTCTGGCATTGGCTCATGAACTGCCCGTTTGTGATTCTTGGTCTATGACCTATAGCAGAGGAAAGTGTTCTCACTAATTGGGATTGTTTCTTTTCCTGGAGAAAACATTGTGAACTGGAGAGAGGCAAACATTTGTATTACAAAGCTCAACAGTTCTCTCTTGGTTTTTCACCAGATGTAATTCATTCCCTTGCTGAGGCAAAGTCAAAAGGTCTTGTACATGCTTTTCCCATTTTCACCAGAGCACAGGGTCATAATGGTGAACAGCTGAAGCCTGGCAGGTGGCCTGAGTTTCATGAAGGAGATCCTGACATCTCCTGTTACGTTCTTGTCTAATTGGGCCTCCCTTTGCTGACTTCTCCTGCATATTATACACCAGAAAACACATTCCATAATTGTTGGTGAAGCACAGGAACTAATTCTATAACCATGAGAGAATCATTTTCCCTAGCTGGACCTGTTTTCTTATCAGGAAGGTAGGAATAATGATATCTTATGCTAGCTTCCTTACAAGATTTTAGATGGAAGTAAAATCAAGCATTAGATGAAAACAGGGTTTCTAAAAGTAAAATAATCCAGATTAAAGTCACATTTATTTATAATTATGAGACTACAAAGGATGATTCTTTATAATGCACTAAATTTTAAGTTTAATTAGTCTCTAATTCAAATATGTGTGTGTTCTAAGATTATCTTCCTCTTTTATTTGGAAAATATGCCATAAACACTTTCTACAAAAAGTGGGCATATCTTCAAATATATGTGTAAAAGACAAAAAATATTTGTTATTCTAAAAATTCTCCTGTTATGTGAAAGGGTATGTAAACAGGTAGTTGAATCTGTCTTCCTTTATAGTGGCTATTATTGAGATATAGCAAAAATCATCCATTACAACGCGAAAACCTACATCACTCCTAGCCCAGAGGGAACTCTTATTACTATTGTCTTGGTGAAAGATTCTATTGTTGAAATCTAGGAGGAAGATTTTCATTAACCAAAAAACACTAACATATATTCAAACTCAATATTTCATAAATTATAAGATGTACATTTAAAGAATATTTTTGGAGATAAAAGGAATTAAATCAGGTTGCTGGAGCTGTGTTTTCTACAAAAAAAAAATTGAAACATCCTTTCTGCTTGAAACCAAATCAGAAAAATATTTGATTTTTGTGTCATTGAGAGAATACTTTCATCATGCTCTAATCAAATCATTAGCAAATAACTGAAAATAGTATCTTTCTTCGCACCCTGGAAACTTAAAGTTCAGATTTTCTTCATTTGGAAGAAATTTTCTTTTCCTTGGAATCATGAGAAGAAAGTACTTCTGAATCACGATTGTTTGTATTGTTTTATATATTTTGATGGTCTAACAAACAAATGAAAAACATGTACACCTAAAGCTTAACTAATTATCTTTCAAGAATACTTGAGAAAACCTCAGAAGAATGCTCTAACTTAACAAGTTACCTGGTAACCAGGGCTCACTCTGTAGCAGCTGCATTGTTAACTAACATAATAGATAACTATAGTTTTTCTCTCACTCATTTATTTATTCAACCGATGCCTATTGGCACCTACTGTGTGCCAGCAATAGTCATGGATCTGCAAACAATATCTCTGCTCTCTTGGAACAATCTGGTGCAAAACCCAGACATTTAATGGATATTCAAAAGGAGCTATGAAGAAAAATGTAGCACAGGGACTGTGGTGGAGAGTGTGCTTTCGTATCAGATGGTCAGAGAAGACTCTCTGATAAGGCGACATCTGAGCTGAAACCTAGAGGAAATCATAAGTGAGCCAGCCATCTGAGGGGAGTGCTCCAGGCAGAAGGAAGAGTGAGTTTCGGTGGTCAGAGATCCAAAGGCAGGAACATGCTTTCAATATGGGAAGAAAATGAGGAGGAGGCTATTGTAGACGAAATAAGGAGAAAGAAAGAGTGGTAGCCCTTAAAACATTCAGTTAGATCACACAGTGTCTTGAAAGTAAAAGTTGAGACAACATCATAATCTGAGTGAGATGGGAGGCACAGCCTCATTTTCAGCAGAGGAGTAACACCACTTAGTTCACATTTTGAAATTAATAATTGGGAAGCCATGTGAAAAATACACTGTAGAGGGCCAGGATTGTGAGCAGAGAGACCAGCTGAGAGGCTTTTGCAATGATGCAGGTTAGAGATGACATTGACTTGGATCGGGATGGAAGCAAGTGGAGACAGTGAGAATATAGAACTGCCTAGATTTGCTAAAGGACTAGATGTGTGAAAACAGTAGTCAAAGATAGTGGCAAAGCTTTGACCTAAGCAATTGGAAGAATAGGGTTGCCATTTGCTAAGAGGAAGGTGAATCTGAAACTAGCAGGTTCAGAAACTGGGGGGAATTAATAATTCAGTTTTGCGAGTGTTAAGTTTGAGATACTGTTCCATATGTAAATTCTAAGTAAGAAGTCAAGTATACAAGTTTGGTGGGCTAGAGGTATAAATTAAGAGTGAGTGTCCTAAGATACAAAAAACTGTGATACTTCAGATCACGTGGGGAATGAGTTGCACAACACAAAAGGCATATGACATTTTAAATATCTACCTAATTCCTTAGCAGAAACTCACTTCTTGCTTTTTACAAGAGACGTTGAGACGGGAAAAATTACACTTTCAATAAAAATAATAGCTAGTGAACAACTTCCAAGATATATAGGAAACAATTAACAATTAAAAAAAAGCAATGGGAGAAAATGGAGACGACCGTACTTGAACAACAATAAAAAAATTGATGATTGAAAATTAAGTACGATAGCAAAACATCTCTACCTTTTCAAAGTATTCACTAAATTAAAAGGCATATTCTACATGTTCTGCACAAGACAAAGACAACATTTAATTAAACATATTTAAAAGTTTCTTTTCAAATCCTCCCTGTTAAGTTGCGCCACAAAGTGAAAACATTAAATTAGTTGTAAGGTTTTTGTTTTTGTTTTTGTCTGGAGGCATTAAAAATATGTGCTTCTGTACCTGTAGATTTTCAAGATGGAAGAGGTTTTGCATGACAACACAAAAGGAAATTTATACCAAGGCATTGAACATAGTCACCATAAGATTTGGCAAAAATCCAGCAGAAATCAATCGCTGTGCAAACTTGAAGTGTACTGGTAGGTTCTGGGCGATAGAAACATGAAGTGAGCAGGCAAATACCCATATAGGCCCTCCTATTAGTGTTTTAAGTAACTGAAGAAATAAATCATGCAGGGTCTAGAAAGTTGATAGTTCTTGAGAACTTAGTTCTGTGTTTCAGTAAAAATATGCAAGTATTGTGTTCAATATTTTGGCACCTAATATCTGTAAATTTCTTGTACATTTTTTGGTAACATTGACGTGAGAATAGATTTAAAGAAGACTTATCACTTAATTCCACATGATTTCAGGAAACTAATAAAAATGCTAAGTGCATTTTAAATGCTGAACAATAAGAGTCTTTTGATAAGTATCCATTTATGGATTGTCACTGAAACAATTATGTCAAGCTTGTGACCTGATAAAACTGTTTTTCAATACTCCTATGGAATTTTTACTGGACTTACTCACCGAGCCACCATTGTGGCTAATATGAGTGACAAATTACTTCCTGTCTCAAGCTGCACTTTCAAGGTAATAGCAGTTCTATTGAAAATAACAGTTGTTTAAATGCACCACAGTTTTTGATCTACTCATCTACTGATGGGCAGTTAGGCTGTTTCCAGCACTTGGCTATTCTTGTAAATAGTGCTGCTGTGAACATAGGTTCATAGGAGTGCATAGGTTCTTTTGAATCGGTGTTTCAAGATTCTAAGGGTATAGTCCCAGCAGTGGAACCACTGGGTCAAAAGGCAGTTTCGTTTTTAAGTTTTTGAGGAAATTCCATACTGTTTCCACAGTGACTGTACCAGTCTGTATTCCCACCAACAGTACACTAGTGTTCCCTTTTCTCCACAGCCTCGCCAGCACTTGTTTATTGAGTTATTAGATGGCCATTCTAATAGGTATGAGGTGATATCTCATTGTGGTTTTAATTTGCATCTCTCTGATGGCTAGTGATGTTGAGTATCTTTTCATATGTCTATGGGCCATTTGTATGTTCTCCTTAAAGAAGTGTCTATTCAGGTCCTTTGCCCATTTTTTAACTAGATTGTTTGTCTTCCAGTCATGTAAATTCTTTATACATTTTGGAGATTAAATCCTTGTCCAATGTATCATTGACAAATATGTTCTCCCATATGGTTGGTTCCCTTTTCATTTTGATGATGGTTTCTTTAACCATACAGAAGCTTTTTAATTTGATGTAGTCTCATTTGTTTGTTCTTTCCTTTATTTCCCTTGCCCTAGGAGATATATATCAGCAAAAATATTGAAACGTGAAATATCTGAAATTTTACTGCCTATTTTTTCTGCTAGGACTTTTATGGTAATACAACATAAGTGTTTTATCCATTTTGAGTTTATTCTGGCATATGGTGTAAGAAAGTGGTCTAGTTTCTTCATTATTATTATTTTTTGCGTGTACCAGTCCAGTTCTCCCAATACCTTTTATAGAAGAGGCTATTTTTACTCCATTGTATGCTCATACATCCTTTGTCAAATATTGATTGACCATAGAGACAGGGGTTTATTTCTGGGCTCTCTAATATGTTCCATTGATCTATGTGTCTGTTCTTATGCCAGTACCAGGCTGTTTTGATTACAGTGGCCTTGTAGTGTAGTTTGATATCAGGTATTATGATCCCTCCAACTTTATTCTTCTTTCTCAAGATTACTCATGCTATTCATGGTCTTTTTGGATTTATATAAATTTTTGAAATATTTGTTCTAGATCGGCAAAATATGCCATTGGTATTTTAATAGGAATTTTGTTGAAACTGTAGATTGCTTTGGGTAATATGGACATTTTAATGATGTTAATTCTTCCAATCCATGAATGGGGTATATGCTTCCATGTATTTATATCTTCCTCAATTTCTTTCTTCAGTGTTCTATAGTTTTCTGAATATAGGTCTTTTATCTCCTTGGTTAAATTTATTCCTAGGTTCTTTATTTTTCTTATTGCTAGAGTAAATGAGATTGTTTGATTTCTAAATATTGACATTGTAGTCTGCCACTTTGCCAAATTCACTTATTAGGTTGAGTAATTTTTTTGTGGAGACTATCGGGTTTTCCCTGCACACTATCATGTCATCTGCGAACAATGACAGTTTTACTTCCCCCTTTCCAATTGGGATGACTTTTCTTTCTTTATCTTGTCTGATCACTGTGGCTACAATTTCCATTACTATGTTGAATAAGACTGGTGAAAGCAGACACCCTTGTCTTGTTCCTCATCTGAAGGGAGAAGGCTTTAGTTTTTTCCTGTTGAGTATAATATTGGCAGCATGTTTCTCATATATGGCCTTTATTGTCTTGAGATATGCTCCCTTCATTCCAACTTTGCTGAGTGTTTTTAGCATAAATGGGTGCTGGATTTTATCAAATGCTTTTTCAGCATCTATTGATATGATCATGTGGTTTTTGTCCTTCATTTTTTTATATGATGTATTATATTTATTGATTTGTGAATATTGTACCATCCTTGCATCCCTGGGATAAATTCCAATTGATCATGGTATATGATCTTTTTAATATATTGCTGGATGTGGATTGCCAATACTTTGTTAAGGATTTTACCATCTATGTTCATCAGTGTTATTGGCCTGTAATTTTCTTTCTTTGTGATATCTTTACCTGGTTTTGGAATTGGGGTAAGTACAATGGAATAGTATGCAGCAAAAAGAAAGAAAGAACTCCCACATTTTGTGATGGCATGGGTGGAACTGGAGAATATTATGCTAAATGAAATACGCTATTCAGTGAAAGACAAATACCATATGATATCATTTATAAGACTAATCGAATGAACAAAATAAACTAACAAGCAAAATAGAACCAGAGACATGGAAACCTGGAACAGAATGACAGAGGCCAGAGGCTATGAAGGGTGGGTACAAAGGGGGTGATAATGGTGGAAATAAGGGGAAGGGATTAGTGAAAAAACAGATATGAATGACCATGGACATGGACAATGGTGTGGGGATTGACCTTGGGAGTGGGAGGCGGACTGGTTGGAGTAGGGCAAAGGGGGGAAAATTAGGACAACTGTAATAGATAACAATAACATAAATTATATATATATGAAAATAACAGTTATTTCTATGGCCATTGGGATTTTAAAGCACATCCACATTTTGGGAAATTACTTGTCCTAACAGAAAAGTTGCTTGCTTTTTAAAGTTCCGTAACACTTGTGTCTTATGAACTGCACTATATCTTCATGTGTCATCCACTTTTAGTTAATGCTAGGACAAGTACTGGAGGTCTGCCAAGGCCCACAACTTGATAGCAACACAACAACCAGGTTCTTCACAAACTTAATTGTTTATAAGACTTAACCGGCCATCGACAGCATCAAAAGGCCAATTGCAAACAAGGATGCCTTTTTCTCCACAAGGGCAGTGCTATCCTATTGCGGTAACTTCTTATTTCATAAAGTTCTCCATAAATTGTTTAAGGTTGCTCTGGTTAGATTGCATGTAATCAGAAATCTCATGTTCTTATATGTGACTTCCACAGAGTCTGGGTAGTTTGTTTGAGTCATGTTAATTTAGTTCAAAAGATACAATAGGGTTATGAATGATTTTTAAAAATTGAATACAGAAATGATGTAAAGAAACTGGCCTATTTCAATAAACTCCTCTTGAAATTGTTGCTTTGATATGAAGCTAGAAGGAATAGGAAACGAAATAAACTTCCTAACAAGAAGCAACAATCCTTCAACCCAGTAATACTGAGGCTTTACTCCATCTAGGTCAGAAACCTTGGAAAATGTTCTTTAGATTTCAATTCAACACTCTGTATCCAGGTTAACTGCTCTTATGGGGGCATCTTGATGGAGTGGTGATGAATTTCTACAGTTCACTTGTACACATAGAGATTCTGCTGTGCCTGGCAGTAATTTCCGTTGCCTTCGGAAACTCCATAAATGTGACCAAGAAAGAAATTGGCTTGCTCCTTGAAGACTGTGGTCCAATCATACAGTGGGACCCAAGTCACAGGGACACAAGTGCTGGTGGGACACCAGGCTCTACTATGCAGTGGTCTGAAGAGAGCATGGTGCCCTCTGGCCCACAGCTGAGCAAAGCATTGTGCAAGTCAAAGCCCAAAGATTAGCTTTCATTCAAAGAAGGACAATCTGGGAAATGAAGGAATTCAAAATGCCATTATGAAGAAAACTTCATGAACTGAACCTACCTAGCCAAGAGAAGAAACATGATGAATAGAGGAAGGGTATTTGCGGTGTGTTTTGAAGGGAGAAGGGTAAGGGTATATATGGGGTTGGGGAGGGGCATTTTTTGGTTATCTTTCAGGATTACTATAGCCTCTGTTTCCAATTGGTAGACCAGCACTTTCTGGCTGAAGACTTCACTAAGTTCCCAGATTTTCAGAATAAAATCCAGAATTTTCAACGTACCATAGGTTGTCTGGCCACGGTTTACCTTTCCATGTTCATCGACCCCTCATCCTCTCCACATTCACACTGTGCTCCAACAACTCAGTCTCATTGGCATCACTCCAAGATGCATGCTTTCCTGTTGTGCCCTGCCCACCCCCCACCCCACCCCAGCTTTTAAAGGGGCTGAGAAGAGTTAAAGCCTGGCTTCTCACTAAGGTCTAAACTCTTTATGACACATCTAGCTTCCTTCTTGCTAATGGCAATCTGATTATTGTAAACGGGTAGATTTAGAGGCCATTTGAAAAGTGACAGACATGCTCCCTTGTATCATTAATACAGAAAAATGAGGCAGGATACACCTTTAACTTTGGAGCCATCTGCCTCACACACCACCTCCCAAGAGAGAAAGCTGGTTACTGTGCCACTGTGTGGCCTTTCTGCTCAGGGATTATCGAGTTCCTGTTGATGACTTCTGCTCCAAAGACTGCTTTCAGCAATGCAGAGGGCTCCGGTCAATGGAATCCTTATTTTTAGAAATGTTGCATTTTCTCTATTCTAAAAATAGTTCCTGACAACTCTCATCTTCTAAAAGCCCCTTGGGTAAATACACACAAATGTACATCTTTGAATTTATAGGATCTGATTAGTAAATTTTCACATGGCTGTAAAATTCTGGGAACTAAAGATAAACGAGGTGATTTGTATAATGTTTTGAGCTCTGTGGATGTAAACTGCTGTATACATCTAAGGCACAGTAGAATACCAGTAGAAAAGGAGAATAAAGGGAACTTTAAAAGAAATACCCATTAGATACGATACAAAAGCAAGTCTGCTTGTCAGATTTCAGTAAGGTTGCTAAGGGACAACGGCGAATTTTGATGGCAAAGGACCTATGATTTGCAATGGATGCTTTCTTAAGTTTTTCCCTTTGTTGTTTCCATGGACAGTCTGTTCATTTCTCAAGTTCAATTAAAAAAGGAAGAAGGAAAAACATTCATTTTCTCTATATGTTAATATCATAGTTTCCTAAACCCACAAGAAAATCCAGGGATTATAAGTAATCCCTCTCTTTTAGCAAGCCTATTTTCTTCCTCTCTTACTCTTCCTCCCCTCTCCTCCCCCCCACTCCTCGCTCTCCTCCTCTCCCTCCTCCCCTCTGCTTTTTCAAGTAATGTTAAACTCACTAGCCACCACCACCCTCATCTCACACCAAATACTTGTTCTGCTCAGTGATGGATAACTAAGGTGTGAATGTGTCAGAAATCTTCCTTCTTCCCACTGCTTCATATTAACCTCACATCTGCCACACTCACCCTTCTTCTGTGAACTGCACCCTCAACCCAAATTACTCTTCTCACTGCTGTTGCTGCTGCTGCTATTTTCTGTCACATTCGGCATACTGAGTCTTCATCGTTCCTGTTAAAGTAGTGCCATCAGGAATGTTCTTATCTTACCTCTTTCCATTTGTCCCTGAGGGAGATGGACCAACAAACATCCTCTGCTATCACACCATTTCAAAATGAGGCAGACGCATTTTAGGAAACATAGTTACTGCACCATCTGAGCCTGGAAGCTTATACATCCTACGTCCCCAGCGAGAATACGGCCAGATCACAATCCCTCCAGAACTGTTGCAGGCCGCTCTACACCCAATCCATGAGCACTGATTTGTGGAGGACCAACCCACACCCATTTCTTGGCACAGTCAGAATGGGTGGGACGCATCTGCACAGCGGAAGCGACCATGGGCAGTCCCTCCTTCAAGTCTCACTTTGTGCCGGCTTGCTTTCTCACTCCTGAGAGTTAGAACAATTCTAATGGCTTATAAAATGCAGGAAGCCCCAGACCATCCTGGCCATCCCCCCACATGAAAGGGTTAAGGAGAGGAATTAAGCCATTTATCAAGCCAGCCACCTGAAGCCCTAACAAATGCAGATAATGGTTAAGGATGCCTTTGCCTACGTGACATTTCCTTTAAATCTCAAGGTACATAGACTTCCAGGAAGTCCAGGAAGCTCAGAGAGTCCCAAAGAAGTTAGACCCAAAGAGGAACACACACATACACACACACACACACACAAAAAAAGAAAACTAAAATCCTTTAATGATATCCCATAATCTTTTTAGATTCTACAAAAAGATTGTAAGAAGTCAGGCAAATAGGTTTATAAATACAATATAAGTAAATTTTAATTATAAATATTGATTTCAATTACCAGTGAGTAAAACAGCTTCAATGTTTATCTGTCTCTTGTTTATGTATAAAATAACATTAATAAAACATTTCTAACTAAAAAAAAATTAAAATAAAATTAAAAAAATAAATCTCAAGGTACAAAGAGTAACCTCTGCATACATCTTTAACTCAGAGAGATCTAAGACTTTAAAAATATATGTTTAGCCATTAACTAGGACCTAAGAATTTTGTAGTTTAATACTGTTTCCTGGCTAATAGATAGATTAGCAAACCTCCTTATCATAACATCTATTTGTTCAAGCCTAGATGAAAATAAAAGTGTCCTGCAACTACTCCTTTTTCTGCTGTTAATGGTTTGTAGTTTTTTCTACTGATTGTAAAAAGAAAACCTTTTAAAAATAAAGGAAATCTTTTGGAGTGAGTCCTTCTGGCCCTAGAGGCTGGCTGGCCCGGCCAGGTCCCTGAGGCCTGGCCGTTTCTCCTGCACCCCCCAAAGAGTGTCTGGAGTCGTCTCATTGAGACTTACTGTCTCTCCTTCCGGGACCCAGAGAATTGTGGAGGAATCGGTCATCCACACAGAACTTCATTTCCCTCCTCTGTGTGGTTTTCAGACACACATCTGATATCTGTTTCCTATTTCGATCTGAGACGCGGGTGGGTAGACATGAGCTGTTTGAAGCTATTGAGATTTGGGGGTTCTACTTTTTCAAGAAATAGACTTTGGAAACTTTATTATTAGTCATGACTCGTCAATTTCTCTGTAGCCTTGAATTTCTTTTTTGAAAAAGTCTAGTTTATGCAAATAACCACTTCTGTATTATTTCTCACTTTCTAGGATTTCAGTCCCACTATAGTTTATATTCAGGTCACACTTATTGGGATACTGCTTATAAATATTTTAATGTATTTTCCATTAAAATTCTCTACATTACTATCTCTGAGACATGGACACTGAGTCAGACATTAACGTCTTCAAGTGAGGAACTCAGAAAGAAATGCACTGTTTACATGGGAAATTGTATGTATTATAATATGTCTGTGGTTTGCATATTTCTACAAAGGTGCAAAAAGAATTTACAGCATGACATTGAAACACAGCAGAGGGGAAATTCTGCAATATTTCAGTGAGCAGTGTATGATAAATGAAAAACAGTTGGACAATAATTAGAATTTCTAACTTAAGTTATTGTAATATCTTAATTATAAATGGACTGCATTACTTCTGCATTTCCATGGGCAGCAAATAAAAGAGCATTATTTGAGCTATCCATGACCATTTTGGTTATATATTGTATATAATAATTCATCCCAAGATACGGTGGCTTAAAACATCAAGAATCATGTCATTATCATCTTTCATCGTCTGTAAGGCTAGAACTTTGGGGGGACTGGACTGAACAGTCATATCATGGCTCAGGGTCTCTCATGAAGTAGCTGTCAGACACTAATCGGAGCTGGAACAGAAGAGAGTTGGAACATCTAGGGGCTGCTCTCTCTCTCTCTCTCTCTCTCTCTCTCTCTCCCCCTCACCCCCTCGCTATGTGGTCCCAATGCTTCTCCATTTTGTCTGTTGCATGAGTTAATTAGGTCTGCCTCACAGCTCTGGTGAGTTCAGGGCTCCAGCACGAAAGTAGTGGTGAATAAGCCTGGTAGAACCCACTTCTTAGTGGATGGGGTATCAAATAATACGGAGCCATATTTTAAAGTCTCCACATTCTACACTTTGGCCAAAATTATTTGCATTATCCCCACATTCAAAATACAGTCATACTTAAGTTTGATCTTATTATAGCATCAGGCTCAGGCCCAGCCTTTCATTAGATTGGAAAGGTCCTGGATTAGTTTCCTTGGACACATCTCCTGAAGAATGGTTCTTCTGAATTTTAAGATGTTTGACTTAAATCAGAAATTATCTGCCTCCTACGCATCCAATATATAGTTGTAAGGTAGGCATAGGTTACATGTTATAGGCACAACTATTCACAAGGAGGTGGAGAAAGCAGACACTCTTGTCTTGTTCCTGATCTTAATGGGAAAGCTTTTAGGTTTTTGGGTTTTTTTAAGATTTTATTTATTTATTTTTTGACAGAAGGGAATGGAGGGAGAAAGAGATGGGGAGAAACATCAATATGTGGTTGCATTTCACACCTCCCCCCCTCCTCCGGGAACTTGGCCTGCAACCCAGGCATGTGCCCTGACTGGGAATCGAACTGGCAACCCTTTGGTTCACAGCCCACGCTCAATCCACTGAGCTACACCAGCTAGGGAAGCTTTTAGGTTTTCTCCGTTGAGTATGATGTTGGCTGTAGGTTTCCCATATATGGCTTTTATTATGTTGAGGAATGCTCCCTCTACTCCCACTTTGCTGAGTGTTTTTTCATAAATGGGTGCTGTACCTTATCGAATGCTTTTTCCGCATCTATTGATATGATCGTGTGATTTTTGTCTCTCCTTTTGTTTATGTGATGTGTTTTTTTATTTGTTTTGTTATTTGATTTATTGATCTGCAAATACTGTACCACCCTTGCATCCCTGGGATAAATTCTAATTGATCATGGTGTACAATATTTTTAATGTATTGCTGGATGCAGTTGCCAATATTTTGCTGAAGATTTTAGCATCTATGTTGTAACCATCAGAGAGATGCAAATTAAAACCACAATGAGATACCACCTTACACCAGTCAGAAAGGCCATCATTAACAAAGATCCAAAATGCTACTTTGTCTTCGTTCCATTCTGTCCACGCTGATACAATGACTTTCAAAATGATACGGGCTTCTGTGTAGCAATTTATAATTGATTCATTAGACAGAGCTCAAACCGACAAATCTTTTAGAAATAAATTCTTTTCTACCTTGAGTTCCGTCTGAGGCTTCTCTAAGCCTCAGAACATTCATAAAACTCTCATAAGATTCTTGGGACCCTATGCTTAACACTGGTGGGATAGACTGTCTGCCAGTCACGCTCTTAAAATTTTTAGAAGGCTTTCTTCGTTCTATGTGGCACAAAGTTAAATTTTTCTTTTTTGCTCTATATGTTTACTCATTATTTATCAAATTTTCATGACACATTTTTCTCAGTGATCATTCTACTAATTATCTGTTGAAGTTTTTTTATGTTTGTTCAAATACAGCTGTCTCCATTTATACCCCACCTTGGCCCCTGCCCCACCCATCCCTGCCTCCCACCCTTGAACCTACCCTTTGTCCATGTGTCCTTTATATATATTCCTGGATGGACCTTCCCGAATTTTCCCCCGTTATCCCTCTCTCCCCTTCCCTCTGGTTACTGTCAGTCTGTTCTTTAATTTTTCTGAGGCCTTTACAAGGGGTCTTATAGGCCCACCAGCATTTGGTTTTTGTTCTGAAGCCATTTCTTAATTTGAATGTTGTATCATTTTATTTTGTGTTTGTCATCTGGAGAGACTGGGAATGAGAAAATATTTTATTTTATAACACAGCAAGGTCTAGATTCTTTATATTTCTTTAACATTTGCTTGACAACCAAGTAATTCCTTTTTGTGGCTCATCTGTCTATATAACTTGTCATACATGGCTAAAAGAACTTACACTTCCAACATTCTGCCCCCGAATCTTAAACAGATCCATCACTTCATGAGGTACCTAGGCTATGTTCAATATTACCACAATTAAGAATGTTTTTGATAAACATTCTGTCACTACATGAAATGAATCCCCTTTCCTCCCGCTTTAAATAATATTTTTCTCAATTTCCTTTAAGACTCAGCAACAAACTCCTTGAGACCTGTCCAGCTCCCATTAATATTCTCCTCAAGTTCACTCAGCTTCTGCTCATCACTAGTGCCCAAAGCCAATGTCAGCTGTTATAGATTTGTAATATGGCACTTCCAGAGACCAAATTTTCTTCTGGTTATCTGTTGCTACATGAAAAAGTAACTCAAAATGTAATATCTAAATATGGCAATTATTTTGTTATGTCTCTCTGTTTTTGTGGGTTAGGAGTTCCTAAAGAGCATGGGAGTCCTGTTCTGCCTGGCTGTCTTTCATGAAGTTGCACTTGGATGGTGGCTATTATAGCTGTAAAAGGAGTTGGAGTAGCTAGCAGACTTCTGGGTCTCTCCCAAGCAGTCTTGGGGCTTATCTATGTGATTTCTGCATGGGCCATTTGCACCTCCTCACAGTGTGGAAAATTAAGGGCTTTAAATAAGTGCTCCAGTGAGCAAGGCAGTAGTTTCATTTGTGACCTAGCTTCTGAAATTACTAACCATCATGTCCTATGTAGTCACAAGTTCTTTCAAATTCAAGGGAAGAGGCATGGGTAGAGCCCCCTTTTTAGTGATTTTGGGCTATGCTTTAAAAGTGCCATAATGACACTGGTTTTCTTAAATTTACTGATTTTAGAGAGAGAGGGGAATGGGGAAAGGAAGGAGATGGGGAAAGAGAGAGAGAGAAGAGAAAAAGAGACAGATCTACTGACTTGTTGTTCCACTTATTTATGCATTCATTGGTTGTTCCTTGTATGTGCCCTGACTGGAGATCGAACCTACAACCTTGGCGTATCTGGACATTGCTCTAACCAACTGAGCTACCCTGCTGCCAGGGTCACTTTGGCTTTTCTAAAATCATATTTTTAAAATTTAAAATAAGGTCATAAGTTTCTTAATCATGAAGTCTAAGTCTCCTACAGAAATTTTTCAGGAACCACTCTCACCTCGAGATGAAAGTACTATAGTATAAATTTGAATAGCTATTATCAGAAACTTTTAAGCACCAGATAATGTGGCACTAAGGTGATCTTAACCATCTCCTATTTGGCCTTGCTGCTCTCCTGCAATAGCAGCTTGGACCATACTCTAAATATCCAACTTCCCTGTTTATAAAGTCTCTCTGTTCTGCTCAGCCA
Organism: Micronycteris hirsuta; assembly: GCA_004026765.1. Classification (NCBI taxonomy): domain Eukaryota; kingdom Metazoa; phylum Chordata; class Mammalia; order Chiroptera; family Phyllostomidae; genus Micronycteris; species Micronycteris hirsuta. The sequence goes on along the minus strand of PVJI01004656.1, from coordinate 39,046 downwards.
GTCCCCTTTCCTGATCACTGGCTATTAAAGCAAGGGATATTTTAAATCAATTACATTAAATGGTATGACCCTTGAATAAGCAACCTGACCTTCTGCTCTAAGAATTTTTCCATTACACAATTGACTTCTTTGCCCCCATAAAGGACCTGAAATGGAAAACATTTCATTATATCTATCACTCAGCACAAATATACCATTGGAGTACTGTGTTCATTATAACAGGTGAAAAGGGACATTGCTTCTGCTATAACTGTCATCCTGATGACTGTGAAATTCCTGTATTCTTCATCTTACTTCTGCCTAATTGGGAACACAAAACATCAACATGCAGACAAAATGTTCGTAACAACTCTAGTTCATCAAGGCAAAATTTTGGCTTTTTCCTCCAGTCATTTTTATTTAAAAAGCTAACCATTTGGGGGCTTTTATATGAAAATAAAGGCTTTGAGTATTTTGAAGTACTGCTCAGTCCTAAAGAACAGTCTTTAAATGACATGTCATTATGTAAAATTCTGGGGTTACATGTACATTTCAACTTATTTCAACTTCACTGCCCATCATTCATCACAGCCACGTTGGTATCACAACAGGAACATAAAGTATGAATTTATAATGAAAATTTTTGTCTTGTCTTTTACTCTTATAATGAGCACACACTTCCACTTCCAGTTGATAGCCTGTGATCTGCCAGAAGAAAATCTGCTCACACATTTCATTAAGGGGCAACTAAATCTTCCATGACTCTGACTTTCTCAGACTATGTGAAATAAGAAAAACCCAGGTAATTAGAATCAGAGGAACTGGCATTTTGGAAGATCTTTATCTTTCTCATTTAAAAATTACCTGCCTCTGAAATATTCCCTGCTCATACTCACAAATTTATTCAGCCCTCCAGACAGATGCACAAGGTTATACAGTCTGGCCTCTTCATTCAGTATTTAATATTATCAAACAAAAGCCACTGATGAATCTAAGTAGGTGTAATTAATTACACAAAGGACAAAGAAAAAATAGAGACAATACGTTCCTCTTTCCAGGTTATCTTCGCCCTGCGGCCTATTTCGTTCATCAGAACACCATTTGGCCCAGTCGTCTTTATTTTCTACCCTAAGGCCAATTTAACTAAAACAAGTCTGTGAAAAGAGACAAAGTTTCAGCCTAGAATATGAGGCAAGAATTTATCAGAAGTTATGTGCTTTCTCTTCTTACACAATACAAAAAGGAGCCTGACTGGCTGACTGGTTAACTCGTGCATTTATTTATTTAACAAATGTAACTTAGTATAAGTCATGTGCCAGACATGATTTCTATATGTGCTGAACCTGACTTTCAGGTACTGAGTTGGCCAAAAAGTCTGTATATTTTTTTCCTGTAAAATAAAAGACACCTTTTTCATTTTCACCAATAACTTTATTGATTTGGATATTTTCAGTATGTCAGCTACCTCCCCTGTGATATAGCGTTGATTGTTCTCAATTAAAGTTACGATTTGATCGCAATCAACCTCAAGTCGTTTACCAGACGGTGAGCATCGTCCAGTGAGAAATCTCCAGCACAAAACTTCACAAACCACTTTTGACATTTTCAATCAGTCACAGCACCTTCTCCATACACTGTGCAAATCTTTTTTTGCATTTCAGTTGTGTTTTTACCTTTCTTGAAATAATAAAACATAATATGCCAAAAATGTTGCATATTCCATCTTCAATATTAAAATGGCTACTGAAAGCTCACCAATTTTGATGTTTTTCTAAATGTACACTGATATGACAGCTGTCACAATACAATGTAACAAAATTGTTTCAAATGAAGTTAAAGACAACTAAGTTTTACCTGAGCCATCTTACAGGAAAAAAACAAATGAACTTTTTGGCCAACCCAATACAAATATCTCATTTTGTTCATTTAGGACAGATGAGAGATCCTCCAGAAACTCCTGGGGAAAAAACTCAGGAATAATAGCTGTCTCTAATGTCAGAAATCAAATCTTAAATGCAATTACTTTGCAGAATCAAATTTTGTATAAAAATAAAAAAGTAATCTGTCGATTGAATAATCTTTTACATTTCCAGTCACTACCATAGCTTTACATTATCTTCTTACTTATCTCCAATGTTATTTGCATGCATCAGGGAAATTGATCGGAACATTTGTTTGGAAGTCTTAAAATTCATTTGAGCCTTTAAAAAGCTTCAATTATAGCCTTGGCTGGGTGGCTCCATTGGTTGAAGCATCGTCCCCTACACCAAAAGTTTGCGGCTTTGATTCCCTGTCAGGGCCCATACCTAGGTGGGCAGATTCGATCCCCATCTGTGGTGGGTGTGGGAGGCAAACAAGCAATGTTTCTCTCTCATGTTGATGTTTCTTTCTCTCTCTCTCTCTCTCTGCCCCATTCTTCTCTCTCTAAATTTCAATTAAAATCCTTGGGTGAGGATAAAAAAGCTTCAATTACAGTAGTAGTTATTTTATTCTTAGATAAAGCAAAGCTCACTGACAATACACCAATTTGTATGTAAAAATATGTACACGTGAGTCTTTTCACACACGCACATATAATATGTTTCACCTGTGTGCTCTATACTCTTCAAAATTTTTCCGTATGAGATTTCTCTATTGATTCTCACAGAGGGATTCAGATACATATTAAGCAAATATGCATCCTCATTTTAGAAATTAAGGCATACTTAAGTTTGCCTGGTTAGAGAGTTACACCAACCATGGTTATATCACAGAAGCGGAACAGCTAGAATGATGTAGAAAAAAGAATTTATTTTAGGGGCTGGACGTTATACAATTTGGGGGGCATTTGGAGGAGCCTATATAAGCTATTGTTTCTGTGTCAAATGTTAAGTTTCAAGTCACTATTCATCAGCCAGATGGACAGTAGGAACACAGGATGTGGATGGGAGCAAGGACAGACTGGAACTTGCAAGCATGGAAGGAGACACAGAATGGCAACTGGAACTTAAGAAGACAGACTGAAACTCATGCCGCTCTCTTACCATACCCAGGCTCCATGCCATAGATATACAGAAGCTGGTGTCTTCACCACATAGTTGTACTTGCACTTGTGCTTCGGCCCAACTGCCTGGTACCCTGCGCCGACTTTCAGAGTCTTCATTTGTGTCTTCCAAATATCATGCAAAATATCTCCTGTGAGCTGTGCACTCCTGGAATCATGCAGAAGATTTCTTAAAAACATGGTTTAACTTAAGTTAACCCAGTACAGACCCATGGTAGAGACAAATATGGTAGCATATGGGTCTCCTGACTTAAGTCTTTTCACACTACATTTCCAAGCCTACTGTCCAACATTAGGTTGATATCCAGCACTGACCATAGATGAAGCAGAGCCTGGAAGACAAACCACAAGGAAAAAAAATCTCATCCACTTGAGATGTGATGACTTCTACAGTGATGTGATAAAATCAACCATCTTGCTCAAAAAGGAGGAAGAAGAATCTTGTATTTTGGTTTATGCACCAGGCACATTTTGATAGAAAATCAACCTTTGCTTTGATCCTCACTACCTTTTATCATTTATGACATTGTTTCAGTAAACTACTCTCTTTAGATAGTGTTTTAGTAAGTAAATATAGTTATGAAAGTACTTGTGATGATTAGATTAATCATCTGATCGTCAACATTGCCTTTGCATCTGTGAAAGTAATTAGATCTCTGTGTTGAGCCATTGGACCCCTGACCATATGAAAAGCCAGTGCTTGCCCAGGGAATAAGGAGCTATTAAATATGCAAGGGCTTTCGTCCCCTTCATTCAGGATCTGTCTGACCAATTAGCAAGACTTAGTAGATGACAAATCCAAATCTTCAGGAAACAATAATTATAAAAATTTCCTCTTGTGCTCATTTCCAAAGTACCATTTCTCCTATTTTTTTTCTCTACCTCCCAATTAAGGAAAAAACCTGGGCCTTTGGAATCATGGGCCTGTCTCAAGGTTGCGATTTTGTTGCTTCTGGCTGCAGTATGTGGATCCTGGAGAAGCTATATAGGACAGCACATCCTGAGGGAAAAGGAAAACCAGTCAGATCTTCTACCTGAGTTCAAGGGGCTAGAGAGAAAGTGAGAATTCAGGCGTATAGATATAAGGGGGGAAAACAAGATGAGGAATGGGAATAAAGGCAGAGATGAAAGGTACGGGCCAAAACCCCTGAAGCATCTTTCATTTCAGAGTGTAGACAAGGAAAGCCCCTGCGCCATAAACTTGTGGGTCCGCTAAGGAGAAGTGAGGCTCAAACCCTGGGGAGGACTACATGAAGAGCAAACAGACATCATTACTGCACAGAGACTAGATCTGCAGGTACGAAGCAAGAGGGCCAGAGTCAAGCATTGCAGGGACTGAAAAGAAGAATCGAAGCCTTGGAGCCTCCTCCAGTGCACGCTTAAGCTTTCAGGCCCATCCCGAATTACCATGACCACATAAAGTCCATTCTTCTCCGTAGCTATGATGCAGAGACGGATTTGTGGAAAGTATAAAATACTCTGTCATTCTAGAACTGTGATCTCTTCAGCATCTTTGCTATCATGTCTGCGACTACCTAGTAAACGAACAAATCAACAAGATTGACCATTATGCAGGAAGTATTTCCTGGTTAGTAACAATAGCTCTTGTTTGCTGCCAAGGAGCCGAGGACAGCTGATGGGGGTGCATGTCAGCTCTTGAGCTTGTACCTGGGGTCACATTTACTTTTGCTTTCATGGTAATGGCTGCTACTTTTTTGTTTGTCTGTTTGTTTGTTTTTAGAGTGGACCTCCCTTTTTTTCTCTAGACTCAGGCCTTCCCCCGCCCCAGGCAAAAAGGGTGGATACAAAAACTGTCACAATATTGTAGCAGAAACTCTACCAAATCTTATGAGAAGAGAAAACATGAAAACTAATAGAGAGTTATAGAAAACATTTCCTCTTAAGGAAAGGGAAGTTTACACTTATTCTAGGATCACCCAGGCCTGTAGTAGGGAATTTCGTCTCATTCATCCACTGTTAGAATTCAAATATGCCTGAACTGGCAGGCAGACTCAGGTCCATTTGCTAGCAGATTGATAACCTAAAAAAATTCATCTCAAGAGAAGAATGACTAGCTGACCCAGATTCATTTCCTTAATGAATGGAGAGGGCAGTGATAGTGTGATGGGTATTCCTTGAATTTCCTCATTTTGTTCATAGCCCCTTGCCTAGTTCATAGTGAAAGAGAAAGGCATAAGGCTGACCACTAGTGGGGGAGGGGGGAGAAGAGGCGAAGGATCGGTTGAGAAAAAAGGAAAAAGGACTCATGGACATGGACAATAGTGTGGTGATTGCTGGGGGAAGGGAGGTATAAGGGGGCTAAGTGGTAATGGAAAAAATACAAGTAAATTTAAAAAATTACAGAATGAAAAGATTATTTAAGCTGTTTCACTAAACCATAGTGTTTTACAACCCCTTTGTCTCAATGAAACAAAGACGAGTTTGGGAGACTCACCTCCTTCCTGTGTTGCAGACCCCCCGGAGATTCGGCCTCTTGTGTTCTTCCACTTTTAAATGACAGTATCAGGCAGAAAGTGAACTCCACGGGAGTCAGGAGAAGATCTACTAGGAGCGGACCTAATGGTGCATACCTGAGAAACTCTCACTGGCAATACTCAGAAATACTGGGCTTTGATTTTGAGGACGGGAACTTTTTTCAAATGGCCTAGGTACCTGGCATTAAAAATTATGGGCAAGTCCCAATTAAATTTTAGCTAATACCACATGCATGACTTTTTACCCACCCAGATGTTTAATGCAGCTTGTGGGATCTGGATTATAAAAATAAATGGGATATGTATTAGCTTTATAGGGTTGCCATAATAAATTATTACAAACCAGGTGGCCTAAAACAACAGAATTTTATTCTCTCACAGTTTTGGAGGCTAGAAGTCTAAAATTAAGATGTCAATAAGACTGGTTTCTTTTCAAGGCTCTGGGCAAGAATGTCCAGGTCTCTCTTTCAGCTTTGCGGGTTGCCAGCAATCCTTGGGATTTTTTGGCTTGTGGAGGCGTCGGTCCATCTCTGTCTGAGTCTTCATATGGCGCTCTCCCCTGTGTATGTCTCTGTGTGCTGTCTCCTGCCATTATAAGGACACTCATAATTGCCTATAGGACCCACCTTACCCCACTATGACTTCCTCTTATCTAATGATATCTACAAAAACCTTTTATCCAAATAAGTTGCATTTACAGCCAGTCATCTGTGTAAGATGAGCAATGACTTGCATCTTCCGTCAGAAGCTCTGAGTCCTCACAGGGAGTCAGCGTCTGCCTCCAGTCACAGCTGAAACAGAAACCAGCAAAAGGCATCTTCCTACTTGATCTACAAGATAGGTTTATTACAGGAAATTTTAATTTTAGCTAATTATTTCAAATAACATTCTCCTTGGTGGGTGCCCATTCAGAAAACCAGAACGTCCCTTATGTAGAATTTTATGAATATGCTTAATTTAGGATGAAAAGACTATTCATTTAGCAACTGAAAAGTAAAGATCAGATCAAACTTCAGGTGAGTCCAGGAAAACTGCCTGAATCAAGAGTTTGGAAGATCAATGGCTAGTGAAAGTCAAGCATGACGAGGTGAAAGATGACAGGGAGTCTGAGATTCTAAAAGTGGCTTTCAGTTGTGGTTTTCCTTTCATCCAATCTGAGGATGAGAAGGGATGTATATACAAGCAATTTAAACTTCCAATACTAAAATCATCTTGTTCTCTCTAGCTCAAAAGGAAATGGCAAGAGACCAAAGCCACTTTTGCTAGCAGTCCCATTCAAAGTCTGAATAATCTGCTCCATTTCCATTTCCTTGAGTTACTTTGTATTACTCACATCTATTCCTTATACTGTTTTTTTTAAATCAATTTCCTTTTGCATAATTGATCAGGAACTAACATTACCTAGATTTGTTATTGGCAAAGGAGATATTACTAGCTTCATTATAAGCATGGCTTCAACATTTTTTAATGCACAGCCTCTTGAATCTTTCCATTAACATAAGAACATGACAAAGGAAATCATACCTTTAAATGAAGATCATTTGGGATAACATAAATATGCACCTTTACTTTTTAAACACGGTCATCACTTTGCTTTGCAGTTAGTGCCGATGGTTTCAGCTTCAATATTTGACTGAATTCTTTAAACCCAAGAACTGTGTGTATTCATATTTGTGGCCCAGGGTTTTGGCATTGTGCCTAACAGAGTAGTACTCAATGGGTGTTGAATTCAGTTGAAATCATGTTAACACCATGCACTATTTTCGCAAACAGGATATGTCTGTTTTTGTCCCAAAGGAGGAAGTTTGGACTATTTTCCAGGCCTGGTCAGGAGAACAGCAGAAGACAAGCTCTGATGAACGGGCACCTTGTGGTTAGATCTAATTAAAAGCACGTCACTCAGTGACACGCTTTACCCTTCAGGTGAGAGCTCGGGTTCTGCTCTGCGAAGTTAAGGAAAGCTGCAAGAGTAAATTTAGGTTTTATATTCTATCATTCTAATTCTAGTCGAGCTCTGAAGTGACTGTAAATACAGTTTATTATGTTATTTTATTACTGTATTTAGCTTGTATCATTGCCATAGTTATTATAATTTAAGTGAATTATAACTTTAAAAAATCTAGCTGCTTGCAATCACTTACAGAATTATCATCAGTTGCCTGTTAATATCACTAGTTTAAATACAGATTGAGAGGAATCTAGATTTGCTGCATAAGGAAGAACTATTATACTGGTAATTTCCTCCAGTAGCTACTTTCACGCCTAAAACTTAGAATACAGCATTTAACTCATTTTCTGGCATTCAGAGCAAAATGAATAGGAAGTGGAAGAAATCCTGTAAACAATGTCCTTTATTACGGAGAAGAAAAACTCTGACCTGATTCTTGCTGAAAAACAAAGTCACCAGCCTAAGAAGGGGAAACCCTGGAAGGTGAAGGGCAGGTTATTCCTAAGACTTAGTGAACCTGCTTTTCATCACATCTTCCTCTCATGGCACTTTCTGAAGCAAAGTCTTACATGGTGGACTAGACTAAAATCTTGACATGAAATCTGCTGCTCTAAAGTAGATCCTTCTAAAGAACAGTGCTCTGTCATAAGTTTACTTTCCTATGTTAAAAAATAAAATCTTATTTTTAAGAACACTCTAGAATTTACAATACAAGGGTGGGCAAAAGTAGGTTTATAATTGTGAGTATGGGAAACAGAGCTTATTCTTGTATTATTATTTATTAATTATTGTATTATTTAGTTGTATTACAGCTAATTTTTACAACTACATTGCCCACCCCTGTATTCCTGAAGGTCCTTGAGAGTTTAGCATTTTAAGCCCATAGTATACATTGCCACTTAAGTTCACATTAACATAAATTTGAATATTACAAAATTGATTCTCCCTAAAGCAAAGTTATAATAATAGCTACACCTACAATCTACTTTTTATTACTCATGATCTATCAGATGATTGTGGTTCAACATGCAATTTATAATGTAATAATTATACGAGATGATAGCAGTTTCCATTATAATTATTAGCAAGCAGTGTTCTGTTAACAGTGTTATAATGATTCAGGTTAAGCTCATCCTTACAAAAAACTGCATGTTTCCTAAGAACAAAGAATTGACTAGAACTGTCATCTTTAATAGGAATATGATGGAAATTTGAATTTTAATGTTATTTAAAGCAGTTATTGCCATGAATGAATTCTAGTTCCATGTAAGAACAAAAAAATACAAAACATAAATAAAAATACTCCACACTTATTTGCAACTTGCTAATAACACATTCAGAGGGTAAACTTTGCTAGTAGAAAATTTAGAGGATAAAACTGTGTTTCACGTACCACATTTTGATAGCCATTTCGAACATACTCATAACACCCCATTTTTGTTGCCTGTACTGTGGTGTCCTGTTCAAACCACTGGCAAATCAAATGTCAGAAATATTTTTCTCTCCTGAGCGTTAGTTCTAACATTCTGTTTTATCTATTTTGAGTTAACTTTTGTAGATAGTAAAAGGTAAGGGTCTAATTTTATTTTATGAATGTGGATATCCAGTGTTTCCAGCACCATTTGTTGAAAAAAATGGTCCTTCCCCTCTGAATGGTCGTGCACCCTTCTCAAAAATCCGTCGCCCATATTATGCAATAGTCTACTTCTGGACTCTGTTCTATTCCATTCATTTAAATATCTGTTCTCATGCTAATACCAGTCTTTTGGTTATTACAGCTTTGTAGTAAGTTCTGAAATCAAGAAGTATAAGTCTTCCAACTTTGTTTTTCTTTTTCAAAATTGTTTTGGCTATTTGGGGTCCCTTGAAATTCCATATGAATTTAAGAATGGATTTTTCTATTTATGCAAAAACATTGTTAAGATTTTGATTGAAGTTACATTAAATCTATAGATCATATTGGGTATATTATCTTAACAATATTAAGTTTTCTAATCCATGAATGTGGGATGTCTTTCCATCTGTGTATGTCTTCTTTAGTATATTCAAGAATATGTATGTTAATGACTTTTGCCTGTTTATTTTCTATCTTACAACTTTTCTGAATTTGTTTAATAGCACTAACATTTTCTGGAATATTTTGGGTTTCTACATATAAAATCATGTTAGCTGGCAACAGAAATAATTTTACTTCTTCCTTTCCAATTTGGATGCCTTTTTTTCTTATTTGCCTAAGTGCTCTAGCTAGAACTTCCAGTAGTATGTTGAGTAGGAGAGAAACCATATTTGACACTGATGATAATGGCAAAAATATATGTGTCAGGCATCAAGCTAAGTACTTCATATATGTTTCTATATAACTCTCATTATATACTGAAGATGGATGTTAGCATCTCCATTTCAGAGGCAAGGAGACTGAAGCAAAAGCTACGTATATTGTACGAGATCACACATCAAGAAAGTGACAGACTTGCTATGCGAATTAGGTATGAATGACCTGAAGAATTCTATACTGTTCTATACATTTTGTCTTTGTGACAATTACACAAGCAATGCCATTAGTGCACTTTCCAAATTTATGTATTTCTCACTTGCTATGTAACATACATGTAGGTATCTTATTAGGAAATGTGTTTGGAACATTTTGATGTTCTCATTGATTTCTTTCAAAGGAAGGAGACCTATCCAAAATTCACATTTTGTGGCTATTTAGACTTCTAAATATCTGTTGGGTAGGAAGAAGCTGAGTGTAAAATCTTTGTTATAGCAGATGAATGCCACATTCTTTTAAAACTCTGATAAAATCCATCCAGAGATTCATGGATGACTTAGAGTCTGCATCATAAATGGCAAATCAGCAACACAGGAAATCCAAAAGATTCTTTAGGGTCAATTTGTTTCTTATCTGAATTACTAATTAAAACAAGACAGAGTATCTATATTTGTGTGATGATGCATGAAAAATGACAATAAATAATTGTGCATATGCCTTTTAAGAGCAAATACACCATTATAAGAAAAAGTACAGATTTACATCCCCTCTTGACATATTCTAATCAACAAGAAAGAACTGTAATTGCACAAAATGTACAGAGCATGAGTTTGGCAAGATCATGACTGTACTCTGGTGTGATGAAAACTTTCTTAGTATTTATTTCCATAGTTTTTGGAATCATTCTTTCACTAAACAATCTTTTCTAAAATACTTCCTTTTTTATTCAAAGCTTTTTTAATACTTTCAAGAAATTATCAGCAGGAATGAGAAGCCCACTTCTGAAAGAACTGTTAACTGGTTCAAGAATTAATAGTTATTCCAGAAAAGGCAGCAGTCTGAGTCTGACTTATTTTAAGGTATAGGGAAGTTTCTTACAGATTCAATAAAATAAGCAGTTCTGTTCTGCAAAATTCAGGATAAATTCTGATTATCATATTCAAATATATATATTTCTGGTTAGTTTATATATAAATATATGTAAATATTATATATAATAGCCTTGCATACCCTATGTAGAGACAGACATTTCTTTTAGGACACCCTGTATTGAGCGCTGGCAGACAAATTTGTAGAAGACATGGCGACGTCCATCTACATTTTGAGAGAAGATGGGGCTAGCTGCCTAATATAAGGGCTTTCTGACTAAGTCAGAACTCTATAGAAAGAAAAATATAAATAAAGCACTTCTGTCCTGTATTGTGATATTGCTACACAACAATATAGAAAATAATAGAATAAAAAAGTGGAAACTAAAGTCATCAAAAAAGAGAATAAAAAGACAAATAATTAACTTAGAGAAATAGGAAAGTCAGGGAGAGACAGAACTTACAAGACACATAAAAAGAAAATAAATTATTCATATAAGAAAAAATAAAGAAAATTATTGGGTAAGAATGAAGTAGAGAATATTAGAATTGCACCTAATATTGAAAATGTGGTGGTTTGAATACTGCATTGGGGTCATAGGCAGGGCTGGGCAGCAGGAGGTTTACAGTTGTTCATACGGAAAAAAGCACGCAGGTTCTGATGATTACAATAGGGTTAACTCAAAAGAATGTCACTCACAAACCTACTTTTGCCTACCCCCGTATAGAAAATTTGATCTTTGGAGAATAAATAAACAATGTAAAGCTTTTAGAAAGAATATCATCCATGCGTACCCATCTCACCCAACACATTTTGGGAGGATTTTGTAAGTTTAGACTGAGATGGAGGGGAGGCAGGCTCCTAATGCAAAAGATTTTGTCACAACCTAAGAAATGACTAGTGATAAAGAAATACTGGTCATACAGTTATACTAACGTAAATAATAGTGAGTACCATGTTACTGAAAGCATTCAGGTGATTACTTTTTTGATGTTGAAATATTGAAATAAGATTACTTGTAAACTTTATTTCAAATCTAAGATACTATTTTTCATCATACTTCATTTCCTTTGCTTTAATGCTTTTCCTGATTCTATTCCTTTTAGTTATAAAATTTTGATTTATTTCCCTTTATTTGTTATACATGTCATTTATAAAATCTATTACTACCTCTGCATCTATTACTGCATGTTATTTACTATAATAAAAATTATGACCAAAGAAATGCAAAGAGTAAAAAACAAAGATTCTTTCAGGAGATAACACCTCATTAATTATACAACTTGTATTAAAAATATCATGTTATTACACAATTTTTTCTTATTGCAGAATTGAAATATGTTCATTGTAGAAAACATAGATTTATAAAATGTAAATCACCCTGTGGATCAAGGAAGGGCAACATTTTTTCCTTTCCTCCATTCTTCCCCTTTTACTTTCTGGAACAGAGGATTAATATCACATGTGATAGTCTTGAATGCTGTTTATGGTTTTTGGGGGGTCAGAATTGCTGTATTTTAAAAAATTAAACAACAGATGTGGCTTCCTTTCCCTTCATACCTGAAAACCAAAGTTAGTAGGAGTGTGTGAAACCAGGCCTTCTGCGAGACCCAGCCTGGCCCCTCCACCTTCTGTTCCACCACAAAAAGCTAGAAGGTCCCAAGGTAAAGGTTGGGCTTGAGGATGGAAGGAAGTGGAGTTCGGTGGGCACTGGGTTTAGAAGATAGCTTTTAGGTCTCTATCCTAGGGCACCAGCCCATTGGGATTTCAGATATCCCTGCAGATAACAAGTGTATTCCTTGGAGGACTTGTGTAGAATGGCTGAAAGATGGGACAAGAGTCTTATATTACTTGATCGCTAGCACTGTAATCTCATTCTGGTTCTTAACAATTCCCTCTATCCAGAGATAATCACTGAAACACGTTAATGCAAAGCCTTTCTTTTTTCTATGACATGAGTCTAGGAAAGGATTTTTAATTTAATCTTCCAAAGTACAGAGTTATAATAAGTATAATTTAATATAACAGTTACTCTCCATGGTAATAAATGTATTATATTTTAAATCCTAGTTTTAAAACTTTGTTTCTCTGTATAATTATTAAACACCTAAGGGGCAAACATTGTTAGTTCCCACTCAACAACCACTCTTTCTGCTAATTTCACCCAGATTTTGTTTGAGGTTGTAGTGTGCTTAGCCCCTAGATAACGATTCAAGAGTTTTCCAAATCAGTCCTGGAAATTGTGTCTGTTTTCCCAGGTACACACTTGCAGCTAGAATTTGCCATGTGATCCACTTTTGGTAAATGAGAAGGAAGGCCAAATCTGCTGATATAGGGAGACTTCTGGGAAATATCTCCCCTCCCCAAGATAAATGGACAGCATTTATCGTTTACTTAATCTTTTCCAAGCATATTGCTTAGGTCTTTGGCTGTAACTTTATGGCCAAAAGAAATAAGACAGAAAATGCTGTCCAATGGGGATGGAGAGAAGGATAGAAAGATCACAAAAACAAACCAAAAATATGTTGTCCCGTACTCCTAACATGATCTTCTGTGTCTTGTAGCTAAATACAACCTATGATATTTTAAACCGTTATCTCTTATAAGCAAGACTTTGATGAATAAATATGTATAGCTGAGTCTTTAATCGTACCCATGATTATGTCTTTATGAAAAATTTCTTTTATCATAGAAATGGGGGCACCTGGCCTACAACCCAGGCATGTGCCCTGACTGGGATTTGAACCAACGAACCTGGTTTGCAGGCAGGCGCTCAATCCACTGAGCCACACCAGCCAGGGCAAATTTCTAAAGACATGATTATTAATTCATAGGAAATAACAACATGTTAAGACTTTTTTTATTGTTGTTCAAGTACAGTTGTCTCCGTTTTCCCCACACCACTGTCCTCCACCCCACCCACCCCCACCTCCCACCCTCAGTCCTACACCCCTTTGGCTTTGTCCATGGGTTCTTTATACATGTTCCTTGATGACCCTTCCTCTTCTTTCCACCATTATTGCCCTCCCTCCCCCGGTTACTGTCAGTTTATTCTTTATTTCAATGTCTCTGGTTATATTCTGTTTGCTTGTCTGTTTTGTTGATTAGGTCCCACTTATAGGTGAGATCATATGGTATTTGTCTTTTACCACCTTATTTCATTTAGCGTAATGCTCTCCAGTTCCATTCATGCTTTTGCAAAGGGTATAAGCTCTTTCTTTCTCTCTGCTGTGTAGAATTCCATTGTGTAAATGTACCATAGTTTCTTGATCCACTCATTTGCTAATGGGCACTTAGGTTGCTTTCAGCACTTGGCTATTGTAAATTGTGCTGCTATGAACATTGAGGTGCATAGGTTCTTTTGGATTGGTGTTTCAGGGCTCTTAGGGTATAATCCCAGCAGTGGAATTAATTGCTGGGTCAAAAGGCAGTTCCATTTTTAGTTTCTGAGGAAGTTCCATACTGTTTTCCACAGTGGCTGCACCAGTCTGCATTCCTACCAAGTGTGCACTAGGGTTCTCTTTTCTCCTTTCCAGCACTTGATTTGTTTATGATGGCCATTCTGACTGGTGTGAGGTGGTATCTCATTGTGGTTTTAATTTGCATCTCTCTGATGGCTGGCAATGCTGAACATCTTTTCATATGTCTCTGGGCCCTCTGTATGTCCTCCTTGGAGAAGTGTTTGTTCAGGTCTTTTGTCCATTTTTTTTACTGGATTGTTTGTCTTCTAGAGTAGAGTCATGTGAGTTCTTTATATATTTTGGAAATCAAACCCTCCAATGATACCTCTGAGATATCATGGACAAATATATTTTCCCATGCAGTTAGTTCCTTTTCATTTTGCTGATGTTTTCTTTAGCTGTGCAGAAGCTTTTTATTTTGATGAGGTCCCATCTGTTTATTCTTTCCTCTATGTCCCTTGCTCTAGAGGACTTTTGATATATATAGTCAAATTGTCCTCCAGAAAGATAGTACAAGTTTTAGGATTCAAAACACTGTAGAAACTATTTAAAAATGAAATTGTACCCAAAAGTTAATTTTTCTTTTTTTAAATTAAAAATGAAATGTATTTCCCTAGCAATATGCAACAGGATTTTAAATACAATATTGGTCCTTTTTGTTCTCTTTTTTTACATTATTTTCATTGTATTTTTTCCATTACCACTTATCTCTCCTATACCCTCTTCCACCTCCATGCCTTCCACCACCTAAAGAAGAACCTATACCTCGGCAACTTCCTGGAAAGCTCAGCAAAATTACAGAAGAAAACAGAGGGTCCATAAAGTCTGGAAAACATAATCAAATATATAGAATGTCATGAAGGACATCTTCAATCTGTAAATGCATAGATACATGAAGAAGTCCTCTAAGTTTCTATATTTACGGTCACCTGGTATAACTGTCCACTGACAATGCTGTTTGAGTTCCTGAGTTTAAGTACATCAATGAGCATTGTGCAGCAACAGTAACTCCATGGCTCAGAGTAGCTCTGTGACTAATGTGCTTGTCTCCTGAAGACCATCCCAGGAGAGCTTGAAAAAATAGAATTGTCTCTGGAACTTTTTTCTCAGACACTTAAAGCTGAATTTCTGAACTTAAAAGTCCCTACTTCCCCATCCTCCCAGTCTGCCTTCTCTGGAATGGTCATTCCAAAGAGTTATAAACCCAAAAGTCTGCAACAGCATTCCGAGTACCATGAAATGGTGGGGAAATATACAGTCTGCTGATTACTTCAATATAATTCAAATTAACAAGACCGCAGAACCCCATTATCAAGTTAGTTAACTGAGAGGTAGAAGAAAGTTTAAAGGTATGGCATGTCCTTTGAGAGGTTTTTATTTATCTGTACACTACGGATCTGCTTGACAAATCTGTTTGACCTACTGTTACTATTTCTAATATCAAGATTTATGTATTAAGATATGTTTAAAGCAAATTTCTGTGTCATAAAATACCATTTCCTCTAATGAGCAATTATATCCATTTACTTCTATCTATATATTCATCCCATGAACATATGGAGTTAATAAGAGAAGGGGGATGGGAAGACCCAGGCAATAGAACAAGCACTATGAAGAACACAGTATTTGCTTTACAATCATTGGGTTTATTGACACAGGTGTGAAGAACAACCACATGAGACTTTTTTGGCATGGCTAAGCCAAGAAAAGGGAAAAAAAAAGCCCTCTGTTCTAAAATGCCTAAACCCAACTCTAAAACCATTGCTGTTGTTGTTGTCAAAAGACAGATCCTAAGGGCCCACTAGATGAACTGACAGGTATCAACATGGTCTTGACTTTGCGATGTTTGCAGATTAATTGAGAAGAGAGTCTAAGTAAGTAAGGAGAGGTAACTATAATGTGCACTCAGGGAGAACAGCATGTAAAGACAGGCGTTATGCTGCCACAGCCAAGGAGCTACCAGAAGCCAGAAGAAAGAGCTGAAACAGTCCATCAGAGGGAGCTTGGCCCTGCCAACACCTTAACTTTGTGTTTCTGCACTCCAGAAATGTCAGACAGTAAATTCCTGTCATTCTTAGCCACCAGATTTTGGTATTCTGTTACAGCAGCTACAAGAAACTAATACAACTGTGTTCTCCATAATACTTCTGAATGTTGCCTTGTTTACTCATTTACATTCTGTGTCACCCACAAAATGTAATTGATGAGGGGAGGAGCCACAGCACAGTTCTGGGTGCTGGAGATTCTTACCTGGGTGAAATATACTATTTATCTTTGGGGTACTTAAGGAGGTATTTAAAATTAAAATGTCAAACGTTTATATATTCATTAATTGAACATATATTTAAGTACTGCGTGTTCCAGGTACTGCTACAAATTCTGAGATCACAATGGGAAACAAGAGCTTACATACTACAAGGACGAGATAAATAAAAAGGTATGAACAGAATTAAGAACATAAAACAGAGTAATGTGATAGAGACCAGAATTGTGAGGGTAATGAAGTTGATTGGTCAAGAAAGGTCAATCAGAAATAAACTAGGTCTATTGGAAGAACAGCAAGAAGACATGTGTTTTGATCAGGTGAATGAAGTAATAGATGGGACAAATGAGAATGAAGGGGCATGCATTTGATTCTGTAGGACCTGGTAAGCTCTGGGGACCTTGAAAAATAATTAGGAGGTTGCCATTAAGATTCTTCCATGTTCTAAATTATTTTTTAAAATATCACTCCGGCTACTGTATGGTAAATGGACTTGAAGGAGACGAAACTAGAAAGAAACAGAAAGAAAAATTCAGGAGCTGTTGCAGGAGCCCATATGAGAGATGGTTTTGGCTTTGTCTAGGGTGGTAGCAGTAGAAGTGATGATAAAGGTACCACTTATTGAAATACTTTAGAAGTGTAGCTAAATAGGACTGGCTGTTGGAAAAGAGGTGTTGGGAAATTAAAAAATCAGGACTGATTCTTCGGTTTCCTAATGATCTCTTACAAAGTAAAGCCAAACAATATTGATTGGATGACAGTTCTTCAACTGAGAAGAGTTTACTTGATGCTTATATAGAAGAGGATAGGTGGATATTTGGGCTAGATGACCTTAAACTCTCTAACAACCTTGAGTACTGATCATTCCAGTGCTCAGAGCAGAGCTGCTTCTCTGCTGTTGGTCATGTGATCTCAGAAATTGAGGACCCCATACAGTGAGAGGCTAACCTGGGACTAGCATGGAGACTCTCCTTACTGGCTGCATGTTACACATGAATTTTCCAACTTCACCTGCCAACACTTACAATCATTATCATTTTCTGGCTACCCGGTGATCTAAGCTTGATGCTACTGCTTTACATGTTATCACCTCATGCTCATAAAAATGCCATGCAGTAAGTAAAATTATCCTTCACTTATAGATCAAGCAACCAACTCTGAGAGGGCAGTAAAATGTCCAGACCTTAGAGCTACGAGAGCAATTAAAAATTGGGTGGATCAGGGAAATATTTTTGCCTTATTTTTGTTTATTTAAAATTTGTTTCAGTATGAAATAGTGTGACTACATTTTAGTGTGTGAATATGTATACATTATGTGTATGTATGAATGTACACATATATACATAATAAAATACCCACATATAATATATATTTATATCTCAACTCTTGATAGGAAAATATCTCTTAGTAGTAAAATTGGTAAAATCCTCTTTCAAGGGTGACTTTGGTGATTTTAGATCTACCCCAGTAGACCAAGTAGTTTGGTTTATTGGAGAAGAAGCTTTCTCGAAGTCAGAATGATAAAAGTGGAATGTCATTTTTATTACTTGTTCTATGTTCCCATTCACCAGCTGCTTTGGGAGATGAATCAACCTGACAATGAGTTGAAATGAAAATCAAGTTTTGCTAGCATTTTTGTTTGAAGAATTCTCAAGAAGCTGAAAATAGAAGAAAAAAGTCATTCTTCTTGCTAATGATATGTTTCCTTCTTGTTGAACAGTAGGTGGCTGGAAGAAAAACAACTTGGATTTAACCAGAAACTCAAAACACAGAGTGTACATTTCCAACCTGGTAATCAGGCCAACATGAGATGTCACGGTGACCATTACAATGGGCTGGCTTTGAAATGCACGTTCTGGATGCAACGGTGGCTGAGCGGCGAGGGCACCATTCTACAGTCTTGGCTAATCTGTGTGAAGTGATGGCACCAGGGAAGCCGCTCCTGCTGGTTCCAACGAAAGCCTGCCCCCATGCACCTGCAGAAAAGCAGGTGTGTTTTTCCATGGATCTGATTTTTAAAAAGCAGGTTAAGAGATGGCAACTGTGAGAAAACGAAGCCATACTCTAGAGAGTAGCTGCCTTGTGGGACAAGAAAAACAGTTCTTGGAAGTTAGCCTGAGAACACTTTACTAGGTGTAAAAGGAGAGTTCCCTCCTCTAGAACTTGGGCTAAAAATTTTCCTTCTAATCCTCTCTTAGGCAATATATTTTACTTTCTAAAGAAATAAAGCGAAACTTTGTGCCAATATATTCACTTGACGTTTGTTCAACAAATATTTGTTCAGCAGTTGATAATATTAATGGCAATGCTAATATGCACCTGAAAAACTAAAGAACTTTGTAAGTTAAGGAAATTTTGATGTGCCATAACCAAAAAGAGTTTGAATTCAGCATTTAGCATTTTCGTACACATGTGAACAGTGTGTTAACTGTTAAGCAAGGTCATTTGGTGGTGTTGCTCAGGGATATCAAAAATCTTTCCATTAATGACATTTTAAACCCAAATATATTTCTCAAAACTTTGTGTTGTACAAAATATGTGTACTGTGTGGGGATGTAATGATGAATAAGATTCATTTCTTTAAACTTCTTACTTTAATGGAGCTGTGAATCTGGTATGGAAACAGAAATATACACAATAAAATTTATGTCACAATTATTCCTGCTTACTGAAACTGTTCTGTAAGTACTAAACAGAGAGAAAGAAAACTCAGCTGGGATAATTAGGAATCATTTAAGAGGATCCTAGCTGGGCCTGGACGTGGATCTATATAATAAATAAGGTAGCATATTCTGGCAGAAGGATCAGTAGAAGCAACAAAAGACCCTGAGGCTAGAAAAATTGGGGAATGGTAAACAATATTCTGGTGTGAGGGTAAGGGTAGAGGAAGGAGATATTTTACTGTGAGATAAAAATGAAGTGAATGGGCTCACATAGCATGCCAGCTAATGTGAACTTTATTTTTGTAGAAAATCAAGAAATATTAGCAGTGTTTAAGCAGGAGGGAAACAGTAGTAGTGTTTGTCACAACGGAGCTTTAGGAAAATAATGCTTGTATCTATATTTGGAACAGAGACAGATCTGTTTGGAGGCTATTGCAATAGTCCAGGCAAGAAATGATGGAACCTCAAATGAGTGCAGTGACAGTAGAGATGGGGGAAGAAACAGATGTCAGTAATACTGAAGGAATAGAATTAGTATCGGTTGTTAGTAGTTTGAGTTTTCAGCCAGATGTGAAGATGTCCTGTAAACTATTGGAAATTCTGATCTCACATCAAAAGAAGTCAAGGTTGTAGAAATAAATCTGGTGGTTCTCTGCCTAGAATTTTAGGGTTGGGTTTATAGGAGCCGACAAAGGTTCCAAGGAAAAAAAATGTTAACAAGCACTAGGGAGAGAATCTGTGAGATAACACCAGTATTTAATAGCCAGCTTAAAAAGGGGTCCATCAAGAGAGCAGCACAATGAGCATAGAAAGGCTGATCCAGGCTGCAAGGGAGCCTAGTCAAGTGGATTACAAACAGGAAGAACTGGTCCTAGTGATTCATAGGCATTGGCGACCATTGACAGAGCAGATTCAAAGACAATGTGTTGGCCAAATCCAAACTTCTGTAGATGGAGAGTAAAAAACTCACCAAGGAAGAAACAGTGAACAGAGATGACTTTTTGTGACACTTGGGATTTAGGATGAGAGTGTATTAAATGGGAATCAGAGTCAAAGAAGATTTTTTTAGAAATGGACACAAGAGAATGTCCGTGAAAGTCAAGGAAACCTGGAGGAGAGAATAAATCTGTGAAAGAGGATCTAAGAAGAGTAAGGGTAAGTACATAAGTGGACCATTTAGTTTGCTTTGGCAAGATAGAAATAGTGTTGAAAATACAGATTTTAAGGTAGGTGAAAAGAAAGCCTACAAAGTTCCACGACTGGGAAGTATAGTAGTTTCAGGTGATGGCCAAGTCTAAGCCTAATACATTTGGAAGTAGGCAGGAAGGATTGGAAATGAAGCCAAATGAAGTTTAGGTAAAGAGACCTGGTTGTTGAAGTCACCAAAGATTGGTGAAGGAGCAGATGGGGAAAAAGAAAAACCTGTTAACTAATTGGTGTTTTCATCTGTGATGGTTAATTTTATCTATCTATTTGACTGGGCCATGGGGTGCCCAGATTAAACATTATTTCTTGGTGTGTCTATGAGGATGTTTCCAGATGATATCAGCATTTGACTCAGTAAAGTAGATTTCACTCCCCAATGAAAGTGGCGTCATCCAGTCTGTTGAAGGCCTGAACAGAACAAAAAGCAAAAGAAAGGATTTATTTTTTTTGCCCCCAGGCTGCTTGCTTGATGAGGGACATCAGTCTTCTCCTGTCTTTGGACTAGACTTTATATCATTGGCTTTTTTGTTTCTCAGGCCTCTGGACTCAGACTAGAGTTATACCATCAGCTTTGCTGGATCTCCAACTTGCAGATTTTTCAGCCTTATATATCTGTCTGGCTATTTCCTATTGCCCTCTTTCTTTGGAGAGCCCTCTAATAACACTATTTCTACCAGGGTACATGTAGAACATAGACATTTTTCTACCTACAAAAATTTAATATGGGAACTCCAACCAAGATGGAGGGGTAGGTAGAAATGCTTCACTTCCTCACACAACCAAAAAAGGATGACAACCAATTTAAAAACAAAAACAACCAGAACTGCCAGAAAATCAAATTGCATGAAAGTCCAACAACCGAGGAGTTAAAAAAACATTATGAGACTGACAGAAGGATGGAGATGGGAAGCCGGGGGGCAGAGAGGATGCACCCCCAGCTGGCAGACCACGCAGGTGAGGTAGGGGCTGGCTGACTGGGCAGTCCCACATTCATGTGTGGATAAGCTGGAAGAAACAACTGGGGAGCGAGACAGACTGCACAAACCAGGGTTTCAGTGTGGGAAACTAAAGACCCGAAACCTCTGGATGTAAAAACCAGTGGTGGGAGAAACTCCCATTCTCACAGGAGAGTCCACTGGAGAGGCCCACAGGGTCCTAGAATGTACACATACTCACCTATAGGGAACCGTTTCATGTAACATGAGAAATGTAGCCCAGCTCCCACTCGGAAAGGCCAGTGGGATGCGAGGTTCAGCACATAGGCCCCTTGTCCATGGACAGGTTTTCCTGTGGGGAATCAGGCCTGCATTGTACCTAGACTGCTATGAGACTTGCTTTTGCTAAAACTCCCTCACCCTGGATTGAGGCAACAAATGTTCTCTGCATATCTCTAAAGTAACTTCCTAAAACCTGTGCTAAACCTCCCAAGTATGGAGTGTAACTAGCTCAAACACTTTTCCCCTGGATCTGTAACATCCTTCTCTTTGAAGTAATTAGCAACATTCTTTCCTTTGTTATCTATAAAAGGTAATCACTTACAGCGAACCTGTGCATAGTAAATGAGGACCTGTGCATAGTAAATGAGAACCATCCTCAATGTAATGTACCCAGAAAAGCAATAAAAGCCTGTCCAGGCAGGGGTTGGGCCCTCTCACGCTCTCTCTCTCTCACTTAGAGAGTGGCCATGCCATCCCTTTTTCTCCACAGGACTTCTGTAGTCCATGTGCATTTTTCTTTGCAGCGGCCACAACACACAGACCCCGTGTGGGTACAGTGTTCACATTACTCACCCACCCAAGAATCAGCACCTGAAAGGGCACAATCTGCTTGTTCAAAGCAAGGGAAGTGACAAAAAGTGGGGTGAGAGCCAACCAAGCAAGCAAGTGGCATTTTTCCCTCCTAGACCCTTTTCCCATATGCAGTGCCACAACACAGAGAAGTAGGCTGCCCCATCATGGCGAGTACTAAGGCTCTGCCCCTTACAACATAACAGGTGCGCAAAGACAAAGATATATGGCCCAAAGGAAAGAACAGATCAAAACTCCAGATAAAGAACTAAGCCATGAGGAGATGGACAACCTACAAGCTCTCAGATGCAGAGTTCAAAACATTGGTAATCAGGATGCTCATAGAAATGATTGAGTATGGTCAAAAAATAGAGGAAGAAGTGCAGGCTATACAAAGTGCAATAAAGGAAAATATACAGTGAACCAACAGTGACGGGAAGGAAACTGAGACTCAAACCAATGATTTGGAACAAAAAGAAGAAACAAGCATTCAACCAGAACAGAATGAAGAAACAAGAATTCAAAAAAATTAAGAGAGGCTGAGGAACCTCTGGAACAACTTTAAATGTTCCAACATCCAAACATAGGGGTGCCAAAGGAGAAGAGGAAGAGCAAGAAATTAAAAACTTATTTGAACAAATAGTGAAGGAGAACTTCCTCAATCTGGCAAAGGAAATAGACTGCCAGGAAGTCCAGGAGGCACAGAGAGTCCCAAAGAAATTGGATCCAAGAAGAAACACACCAAGAGATATCATCATTAAGTTATCCAACATTAGGGATAAGGAGAGAATCTTAAAAGCAGCAAGAAAAAAGGAGACAGTTACCTACAAAAGACTGCCCATTAGACTATCAGCTGATTTCTCAAAAGAAATATTACAGTCAAGAAGGCTGAAAAGAACTATTTGAAGTCATGAAAGGCAAGGACTTACATCCAAGATTACCCTATCCAGCAAAGCTATCATTTAGAATGGAAGGGCAGATAAAGTGCTTCCCAGATATTATTAACAAAGGAGTTCATCATTACCAAGCCCTTATTATATGAAATGTTAAAGGGACTTATCTAAGAAAAAGAAAACAATGAACAGTAAAATGAAAACAAACTCACAACTATCAACAACTGAACCTAAAAAACAAAAACTAAGCAAACATCTAGAACAGGAACAGAATCACAGAAACGGAGATCACATGGAGGGTTATAAGTGGGGAGGGGAGAATGGGAGAAAAGGTACGAGGAATAAGAAGCATAACTGGTAAGCACAAAATAGACAGGAGGAGGTTGAATATAGTATAGGAAATGGAGAAACCCAAGACCTTATATGTATGACCCATGGACATGAACTTAGATGGGAGGTAATGCTGGAGGGAGGGTGGTACAGAGTGGAGGGGGATAAAGGGGAGAAAAATATAGGGACAATTGTAACATCATAATCAATAAAATATACTTTAAAAAGTTTAATATGAGTTTCTGTTCCTGCTTATTTTTCATAAATGATATTACATTGGATAAATGTCTTCAAGGCACAAAAGTCCATTTAGTTTCATGAGAATTAGTTTAACTGATGAGGATGAAAGTTAAGGCATAAAAATAGAAAGGTGAAGTCTCTCTTGCAGTCCACGTGTACATAGCGTTTTCACAATGGCCAAAGACGTCCGTATACCTTGTGACGTTTTTGGAGCTGCACAGGCTAACCCTGGAATCACTCAGGCAGGAAGCGGTTTTCTCATTCTGCCAGTGAAGAGTCCTGCTCTGACCACAGATCCTCATTTTCTAAATCCTGACCCAAAGCACTTTCTACTGCAATTCTCATACCACACTGTCTTTCTGTTCAGATAAAGATTTCATTTTTTTATAAGGAGTAAGGTAGAGTTTGGGTGGTAAACACACAATACGACACATAGATGATGTATTATATAATTGTGCATTTGAAACCTATATGACTTTATTAACCAATGTAACTCCAATAAATTCAATAAACTATATATTTAAAAAACAAATAAAAGGGGTAAGATATGGAAAATATGTTTTCAGCACTCAAGTTTTTATAAGCAGTTAAGTTCAATGTATAATATTCGCACAGTAATTACTGTTCATGAACAGTTTTGATAATATCTCAATGTCCACCAGTTCCTTCTTTTAATTCCAAGACAATCTTTCAATGCATGAACATTACCATTATCTTACCTTCCAGCTTCCTCAAAGCTAGACACTGTGAGGAGTCCTTCAGGGTGGAAAAAAAATTAATTCAGACTTAAAGGAATTACTAGAGAGAAAAAAAAAACATACTTTGATAGCATTAATTATTTAGTTGAAACTTGCAGTCTGGATATTTAAGAAGCTTTGACATATCCCACACTACAGTCAGGCACTACAGAGAAAGTAGCAACACAGAAATGTTCTTGTCTGAAGCATGTTTTAATTTGGGATCCAGTGATAAAATCCTACACAGAAACTTCTCTTTTTAAGTTGCTTTGTGAAGAATTTGGGTTTAATGTCTCTGAAGGGCTTAAGTATCATCCGCAAGAGTAGGTTTGTTGTTTTATTTGGTTTAGAATTGTACATAGGTAAAGAAAGAAAAACTCATACTAAATCCCGGCATGCGTTCTTTCTCATTTATGGAAAAGAGAGTATGTCATTGGTTGAGCAGCAATAAAAACAGCATTCTTCCAGATGCTGTTCAAGCATCTAATGGATGTTCAAGTCATTAACCCAGGGTTTCACCCTGGCTCCTTCCAGCAGAACCAGTATCAAGGGACACTTTCTGTTGAGTCTTACCTGAAATTTACTTTCTACCAGGTTTGCTCAGAATCTGAAAGAATGGCAGGGCTGGGCGCCTCAGGGCTTCCTGCTGCTTCAAGGGACACATTTTCTGAGGCTGGTTCCTTCCCCATGGTCCTGTTTCAGGCATGTAATTTAAGAAGGCTGCCATATTATTTTGTAGGTTAAGCTGAGAGCTTTCTTGGGTAATTGAGGTCATCTTCATGAGGGCAGGAGTTGGTCTGAGGTAATTCCATTTTTTAAAAAATCTTTCTTTTGCCTTTTCTCTGAAGATATCTTCAGAGATGCCAGTGAAAAAGTTAGAACAGAATGCTGTTTTTTTCAGCTGGTGATAGGTTCATGAATATTCAGTTTTTAAATTCTTTGTACCATGTATGTTATATTTAATCTTTTATATGTATAAAATGATTTATTTCAAAACTTTATAAGTCAGTTTTTTTAAAAGTGCTACATGTATTCTCAGAAGTAAGATTCTTCTCTTACTCCATTCCCTTTGCTTTTCTCTAATTTTGGCGCTTGTGTGGAGAGCAGCAAAATTAAACAGCCTTTTCCAACTCAACTTTTTTAAAAGGCTAAGGATTATGGACTGCAGATCTAGATGTGGCCAAGTAATTATATTTAATAACTTAGAACTTAAAAAAAAAGCGTTTTACAGAATTCTACATGTGTTTGTTCTCTTTCTCTCTTCATTTTCTTATTTTGTTGAAAGTTTTTTAAGACCTTAATGTTTGAAATGCTGCAGAGCTGTAGTGCTTCAGAAACTGGATATTAACAGAAACTGGATATTAAGCATAGAGAGATCTAACATGTAAACTGAATTTCAGTGAAATCAGATTGGAAAACATTTAGGCCTTTCTCCCTGTTCCTCTTGTCAGCAACAACATTATCTCCTTAAATCAGAATAACTGTCTGAAACAGATCATTTGCATGATGAATTTACTATTTTTTTAGGAGTCAGGAAACAAGAAAACAGTGGAAAACAACTAAAATTGAAAAAGGAGGGAATAAAGATGTGTGAGAAGCGATGAGAAGGGAAGGATCAAAGTATATAAAGAGTGCCTATGCAGTAACCACTTTAGAAATGCTTTTGCTGGGCTAGGGAGACTGGAGTGAGAATGGATTGCCAGGAGTAATATAATTGTAATAAAAGGAAAAGAAAAAGTCATTATCTTCTCTTATTCAAACATGCATGTGATTTAGGCTGATGCTGGGGATGATGATGGTGATGATGATAGTGAGGATGATTTTGTAACATAAGGAAGAGAGTGCAAGGAGAATAATTTGGGCCTTGTGTGTAGAGGGCATACAATGGTCAAAGGATAAGATCAGTCCTAAGTTGAGCAAGTCTCAAAACAGGGCAACTGTCTTTTTTTTTTTTTTTTTTCATAAAGTCACAATGACCAATCTCAAATAAGGACCTAGTAAGACTGTGCAATCTCTCCTAACCAGCTCACTGTCCTACTTTCTGCAATGATATCCTTTTTATTCTTTTCAGAATTATGCACTATCTCTCCAGTCCCTTCCTAATTCGTGGCAGATAGCTTCAGCTCATACATCACGTGGATGATTGAAGCTATCAGAGGGGAACTCCATCAGCTCACACTGCCTCCAAACCAACCATCCAACCTACATCTACACTCATCATCTCTTTCCTTTTTTCCTATTTCATCACATGAGTGTCTTTCCTCCCGTCTAAATCCACTTCCTCCACTAGTGCTTTGGATGTGCCCCTGTTATCCCTTTTCAGTAACTGCACCCCATTGTCCCTTCTCATTTTTGTATTGATCCTTCTGCTGGTCACATAAAATGTGTTCAGATCTCACAGATAAACCTCCCTTCAATCACAGGTTCTCCTCCTGTTAACTTATCTCTTGCCCTTCAGAGACTTTAAAAGAAATGGCTGTACATATCCACTGTCCCGTTTTCTTATTGTATACTCATTGCTCCATCCATATCCCTATCAATCTACCAAAGCAGTTCTTTCAAAGGTCACTAATGACTTCTATATTCCTTGAAAAGTCAGTCAAAAGAATTTCTTGTTGCACCTGATTTGTCCAAGAGTATTTGGCACTATTGAATGCTCTCTCCATTTGGAAAGTCTTTCTTCCCTTGGCTTTGATGACCCCACATTGTCCTAGATTTCCTCCTTTCTTTCACATCCCCCCTCCATAATCTCTTTTGCAGGCTTGTCCTCCTTTACCCAGGCATCGGATGTTGGAATTCCTCAAGGACAGATATTTGGCTGCCTTCTCATCACACTCTCTCCAGTCTCCTTAGGCAATGTCTCCCAACCCATAGTTCCAAAAGCTCCCATTACACTAATGGTTCCCAAGGTACAATAGCCAGAGGGGTCGGGGGAGGGGACTGGTTCAGGTTCACATATCTAACAGTTAAGTGATACTTTTATTGGATGTCACATAAGTACTTCAAATTCAAAATATCCAAGATTCTCATGATTCTCCTCAACCCCAAATCTAGTAAGACCTTTTGTGGTATTCTTTTTCTTGTTTCTGATATTTTTTTAGTTTTTATTTATTTTTTAAAAAGATTTTATTTATTTATTTTTAAAATATTGTATTTACTTATTTTTAGAGAGAGGATAAGGGAGAAAGAGAGGGAGGGGAACATCAATGTGTGGTTGCCTCTCGTGTGCCCCCCACTGGGGACCTGGCCTGCAACCCAGGCATGTGCCCTGACTGGGAATTGAACTGGCAACCTTTTGGTTTGTATGCCAGTGCTCAATCCACTAAGCCACATCAGCCAGGGCTACTTATTTATTTTTAGACAGAAGGGAAGGGAGGGAAAAAGAGAGGGAGAGAAACATCAATGTGTGGTTGCCTCTCATGCACCCCCTACTAGGGACCTGCCCCAGAACCCAGGCATGTGCCCTGACTGGGAATCCAACTGGCAACCCTTTGGCTCACAGGCTGGTGCTCAATCCACTGAGCCACACCAGCCAGAGCTGATATTTTTTATATATTTAAAACTCATTTAAAGGGCCGAATGTAACTTCAACTCCTTAACAGTTAAGGAGTAGTTACATTTATACAGTCCTAAAGTTATTTTGGCCCTTTGAAAGCAACCACAGGCTGATGTGGTCCCCAGTGAAAATGAGTTTGACACCCCTGATTTAAAAGATTTCATCATTCATCCAAATGAAAATTATGAATCTGGAGGACATTTGTAATATTGCTTTCTCTGTCACTGGCTATAATCAATTTGTTACTGATACTTGTCAAGTTTAACTTTGCAACTAACTTCCAAACCATTCCATTTGGTTTCTTCCACTGCTTTTTAGTCCAGGGCATCATCATCTCTTTCTGGGACTATTGTAAGAGGCTACTAACTGATATTTCACTTTTTATTCTGAAAATCCTCCCCACAATAATTATTCATCCAAATTTCTTTTTTTAAATTACTTTATTGTTGTTCAATTACAGTTGTCTGCATTTTATCCCCACCACTCCTCCCACCCCATCCAAACCCACCTCCCTCCCTTGCTTCCACCCTTCCCCTTGGTTTTGTCTATGTGTCCTTTATAGTAGTTCCTGAAAACCCTTCTCTCCACAGTCCCCTCCCCCCATCCCTCTGGCTATTGTTAGATTGTTCTTAATTTCAATGTCTCTGGTTATATTTTGTTTGCTTTGTTCTTTTGTTGATTATGTTCCAGTTAAAGGTGAGATCTTATGGTGTTTGTCCCTCACCGCCTGGCTTATTTCCCTTAGCATATTGCTGAGATTATACCCTAAGAGCCCTGAAATGGAACTGCCTATTTATCTAAATTTCAGAAGGTGCAATCTTTTCAAAACAGGAGTCAGAACCATTTTGCATCCCCTACCTATTTAAAACATTTCAAGAGCTCCCCATTGATCTTAGGACAAAGTCTTTAGCAAGGTCAAAATCATCTTGCTATTTGTCCAGTCTTGTGCCAGATTTTCTTGATCTCTTTCCTCTAAGCCATTCTTTTCTTTCTCAGTTCCTCAGTGAGCCATGTTCCCTCCTGCTACAGAGATTTAACATATTTTTCTTAAACCTTCCTCCCACTAGCCCTCACCTCATTAATTCCTATCCATCCTCAGATCTCACCTCTAGCCACCTACCTAGTCACTTAGTACCACAGTCTAGACCAGGTACCATGTAATTCACTGACATACTATAAAGTTCATTCCTTCAGACAATCTCAATTTATAATTACTTATTAGTGAGATTTAAAAAATTAATCTCTGCCTTTCTCTGCAAACTCATGAAAGCATGGATCAAGCTTTTCTTTGCTATAATTGTATCTCTACTGTTTAATCAAATGCATAGTATATAAGAGCATTTACAAAATTTTTAAATAAATAAAACTCTGAATAAGATCATTGTTATTTCCTTTTCCTCACCTTAATATTGGGTACATGGTGATAAAAGGGGACAAGAAATAGGGAGGAGACTAGAGAAGATAAAGTAATGCCAAGCTAACAATCTCTCTGTGAAAGATTTCTGGGTTGAGTCTAGGCTGAGATTAGAGGTCTCTCACTCTGTACTGCACCGGGAATCTAAGCATCTATGACCTCCAGGAGGATAAGCTGTAGACAATGACAATGGTCACTTTACCATGCAATTTCCTCACTGTGTCTTTGGTAGCTTATTTCTCAGAATTTAAACTCCTCATTCTGGGCTTTCTGGAACTTGAGTTTATGAA
Organism: Micronycteris hirsuta; assembly: GCA_004026765.1. Classification (NCBI taxonomy): domain Eukaryota; kingdom Metazoa; phylum Chordata; class Mammalia; order Chiroptera; family Phyllostomidae; genus Micronycteris; species Micronycteris hirsuta. The sequence goes on along the minus strand of PVJI01004656.1, from coordinate 9,380 downwards.
CTCCACTGAGAAGACCTCCACGGCCTGCTCCTAATCTTCATTCACTTTGCTTCATATCCTGCGCTTTCCTGCCTACTATGCTTCATGCTCTCTCTCCCATGAGTCAGTGCCATCTTGTATGACTAGTCACAGAGAGGCCAGGCTTGGTGAGGCTTTTCCTTTTAAGTTACTTCTTGCAACTGGCCTTCTCTCTGGCCTACTTAGCATCAAACTAGGGGTGGAGGAAGACAAGAAAAAAATCAATGTCAACAAATGTTTCTGTACAGATTTATATGTATGTATAACCTGGTACATGCATAACTCTGTAAATGTGCTATGTTACTCAGTTATGTAAATTACTTGTACAATATAGCAAGTTTCTAATACAACATATGCCCTACATTACAACAAATGCCCACAAATATTGATAGACATCTTTTAAAAACCTTATCATTTGTGAAGCAGACTTATGTTTCTCCGAAGACAAAAGCATCCCCTAAAACAAATTCTTTGTTTTAAAGCTTACTACTCAATAGTAATGTACGCAGTATATTCCATTACATTGTATAACCAAAGAGAGGCTCGAAAGAATGAATTTATAAAGTGAGTCAGTAGAGAACCCAGAAATTCTGCCTCCTACAAATTAGTTCATACCTCTCCTCTTTTCACTTTTAAGTAGAAGAGATGACTATAAACTTCTGAAAATATTTCATGTGCTATTTATGAGAAGATTCCCAACAAGCATTGTTTGCTATATTCTTTTGAGTCTTAAGGTACGTGTCCTTACACCTAAGAAATAAACCAGCTAGTAGAAGTCCTGTCAACAGTGTGGTGATTGCTGGGGGCAGGGGAGCATAGGAGGATTAAATGGTAATGGGAAAAATAGAAAAGTTACAGGGAAGAAGAAGCATAATTAGTAGGCGTAAAATAGATGGGGAGAGATAAAAATGGTATAGGAAACAGAGGACTCAAAGAACTTTTATGTACAATCCATGAACATGAATTAAGGAAGGGGAAGGCTGGAGGGTTGCGGGAGCCAGGCAGAGGGGGTATAAAGGGGGAAAAACTGGGAAAATTGTAATAGCATAATCAATAAAAAATACTTTAAAAAAATTGCTTGTTGTTCTTCCTTTGTTTGTGCGAGGAGGTGAAGTGCAACTACCTATGTCTCCATCTTGGCCAGAAGTACTACAAATATATATTTCTAAAGCTGTTGATCCAGCCATGCATCAGATATGAAGTATTTTTATTTAATCCCAAATCCAAGTATTGAGAGTTATTGCAAAATAATGTAGAAAAGGAAAACATTTCTTATTCACTTATTTCTTATTGCATGATATACATGCATTGAATTAAAAAATTATAAATAAGAGTTCTATATATAAATAAAATATTTTAGGTGCTAATTGAATCTGTGCCTCTTTTGTAAACTTCTCCAAACTCTGAATTTTAAAAATTGGGCCAACAGAAGTTGTTTTTTAGTTCAAATTTATAGAAAAGTATTGTTCTAAACCAGTGGTATTTATGGAAATAAAAATTCCTACCTAGTGGCATAAAAGTAGGCAGGTGAGTATGAATGCTTTATACTACCTTCCTTACTGTAGCTCCCCTAACCTGGCTGCCATGTTACACAGGTATCCCCCAGAGTTGTGCAATTCAATGTAACAATATCTTCAAACACTATATTCATCCTTTATTAGAGAAATGTCTTCCCTGACAGGTGTTCTAAGACTTCCCTCAGAATTTAGCTCCCATTTTGTAATGTAGTTACATTGCCTAATAAGGCCTCACCAGTAGATTTCTTCCAACAGTTAATTATTAAATGCTCAAATATGAAGAAAAGTTGAAAGATATTAGAGTAAAAACCATACCCCTAACACTTACATTCTCTAATTATTATTACATACTGTCACTTATTTATTACATATATGTCCATCTATTTATCCCTCTATCCACGTATAACTTCCTCCAATTTTTGATGTGTTTCCAAGAAAGTGCAAGCCTCAGTGTATTTATCCCATAGTACCTCAGTGTGCTCACCTTAACTAAAGTTCTGTCTTTGTTCACATTTCTTCTTCTGTTGAGACAAAATTCACATACAAAGAAATGAAGACTTTGTAAATGTACTATTCTGTAAGTGTTGTAAACAGCACTTACCCATCTATCTTCTATCCCTCTTTATACAGAATACCCTAGAAACTTTCCTCATGCCCTTTCTCAGCCAATTCAGGTCCCAGAGGCAAGCTCTGTTCTGGTATATTTTTCAGCAGTGATTTGTTTGCTTGTTCTAGGATGTCACATAAATGGAATCATGCGGTATATATTTTTGTGTAATGCTTCTTTCCTCAACATAATGCTTTTGAGATTTGCCCATACCGTTGTGTGAGCCATAGTTTGTTCCTTTTATTGTTGAGCAGAACCCTAGTAAAGGAGGGTGTCACTGTTTTTTATCCACTTTCTATTGATGAACACTTGGACTCTTTCCAGGTTTTGGATATGTGATAAAATGCCAATATTATTTCTACACAGATTTTTACTTTCAGACATTTCAGTGGATATGTAGTAGTCTCATTGTGATTTTAAATTTCACTTTCCTGATGTGACTTAATGATGTTGAGCATTTTTTCATATGTATAGGTTTTTGCAGTGTTTTTTCAAAATTTTGCCACTGCATGTCCTGAAATTAAATGTTCTTCTTTCATGCATTCACTGTTTCTTTTGTCGTGTGTGTGGATACTGAACATTCTGACAGATACGTTGTAGAAACCCTGAATTTGGTTAGCTTCCTTTGAAGATTCATTCTTATTCGACCAGAAAACCAGCTTAGCTAAGTTCATACTTTAAACTTGGCCTTCCGTGCTTATATATCCTCAGTTCTGTTCAGTTCTTTAACTTAAAGTTACTGCTTTTCAGCAGACCCTGCTGTCTCCTCTACAATTGCACAGTTGAGCAATTATTCAAGGATGTAGGTGATTTTCACATTTTACGTACAGATTTTAGAGCTTCCATCTATGTGGCTCCTTCTTTCCAAGACTCTTCAGCTCCTAATTTTTCTCTGCTTTATCAGTCTCAAATATTGTCTTCTCACATATAAAGCCAGTAAATCTGTAGTTTTCTGATGCCCAGAAGATTTCTTTGATGTCCTGGGTCAGGGGAAGACTGAGGAACCTATCAGACCAAAAATGCTTTAAATTTACAACTATAACCAGGTCTCATCTTTTCTGTCTATCAAAGGAAGTTTCCCCTCTAGTTTCTTCCTGCTATTGGTGACCATCCAGTGCCTTCATGTAGTTGGGTGATATTACTTGTGTCCTAGATTTTATATCTGGTATCAGCGTTTCTGCTATACCTTCCTACAGGCCACATTGCTATTAATAAAACCTGTAAGCTCCCGTGACCTTTTTGTGTGGATATCATGTGTTACAATAGTGAAGGTCAGGAAAAGTGTCATTCAGGCCATGGATCTGTTTCTTGTTGTATTATGCCTAGTTTGCTAACAAGAAATACAGCTGGTTCCCTTTTTGAAAACTGTTTTTTAGTTGCTGCCTTTGAACCATTAAGTTTATATACCCCAATTGTATTGCACCCTTGAGGGAGGTATTTACAAGAAGAAGCAGCCAGCAGTCTCCAGGGGTGCGGAGACTCCTTTTTCTTCGTATTAAGGAGGGCCAGGACTTGAGTCAGAGACTCATAGGTGAAAGTGCATTAGTATAACTGGACAGAGCATAGTTATACTGCCCAAAGAAAGAGTGTCTGCATAGAATCATGATTACTGTAGGAAAATTCCAGATATCTCCTGATAATATTCCTATATCAAGTCAAATTAAGACAAATTAATGGAAATCAACATTTCTATTATATCTAATGTCTTCCTATTATATTCTTTTGGGGGCATACTCAAACTTCTCAGTGTTAGTAGTGAGATAGTGTATAAGAGAAATATAATGGCTTGATACTCAAAGTGTAATATATGGCCCAGCACCATGAGCATCAACTGGGAAATATTTACAAATGCAGAATACCATGTCTTACAAATTTGTTGAATCAGAATGTGCATTTCAATAAGATAGCAAGGCGATACTTATGCACAGTAAAGTCTGCTAAGCTAATATACAGGCTGCCTAGAGAAGAGATTCTTAAACTATCTGTGGATATATTTAAATTTTTATTTGTTTATGGTTCATATCCATTATAGATCAATACATCTGTAACATGCAATAAAATGTACTAGTAATAAAATAAGATATGTGATATAAAATGCTAATTTTAGTAGATTCAATAGACATGGAATTACAGTTCAAAAATATAATCAGAACATACATAAGACATAAAATTAAATTTATAAAAACAATTTTTCCATTGAAAGAGTTAATTTTAGGTTATTAATTATTTATATATAACATATTAAACATCTTCTGATGACTTTATAATTCAGTATTCTTTCTTTTATATTTTTACTAATGTAAATTTATTTGTAATGGTTTGTAAGAAAATTCCACTTAAATTTTGATGGTTTCATTGCTTCATTAGCCAGTTTATCTTTGCAAATAGTACAATGTAGTTTTCTCATTTCATCATCAAATATGTTTACAAAACCAAATTCAATACAACTTGAATGAAGTACCTTTACCTTCATTTCTCCAGAATCACTTTCATTTTTGTCATTTCTTTTATTACTATTGCCACTTTATAAAAAGGGGTGTTTTTGCTTGACACAGAGTCCAATGAAGCTTGTCTCTCCACATATAAATTGTTTATTTCCTGCTGGTATTTTATTTTTTACTTTTTATTAAATCATTTGATTGTTATTCTATTATAGTTAGTAGTTATAAATACTAAATTTAGAAAAATGTGACTGATCAAATTTAAAATAATTATGAAATATTATGATAAATGATTACATATTCTCAGATTCTTATATCTGTTGAATTATAGCTGACAGACTAACCTTAAAACACTGCATCTCACAACAAGTCTTATAGGCATAATAGTGTGCAGTTTGTACCATACGAAATTCATATCATGAATTTAACAGCTGAACTCATCTAGGTTCTGTTCAAAAGACAAATCCACTGGTCGTGCAAATGCCTAAATTCTTACACCAATTATACTACTTATCTGTAATAGATAAGTAGTTATCTTATCTTGATATTGTTACTATACTACTCATCTTTGTCATCCGCAGACCACACTTGAGCAGCACTGGTCTAGACTAGCAATTTCCAACTGTTGTGCTGTAAGAATTTTTAAAACGTGACTGTTGAGTCAGGGGCACTGACCTCTTTTCCCTTAGATTGTCAAATTAAAATATGACAATAGCCAACACAACAATAGCCGTTCCATGTGAATAAATCAAAATCACACCTACTTTTTTTGTCAGATTGGCAGAAAATAAAATATAATTTTTGGTGTGTCACAGAATCTTGTAATTAGTTTATGTGTCTTATGAGAGGTGAAAGACGGAACATCACTGGTCTAAACCACTGTATGTGTAGATCTATTTCTGAACAACGTATTCTATTTCATTGATTTATATACCTATACATATACATATCAATAGCAAACTATATTGATTATCACAGTTTTGTGGTTAGTCTTGAAGTGAACTTTGTTCTTTTCAAAAATTTTTTGGTTATTTTAGTTTACTCTAATTTCTAAATTAACACAAATATGTTCATTAAGACTATATTTCCCCTTACTTCTTTGAACATATTTGCCCTTAATTCTAGAATAGCTGCTTTACTCTTCGTCTTATTAATATAACATCTGGGTCACTATGGGTCAGTTTCTATTGATTACTTTCTATTTGCTTCTATATAAGTCACAGTTTTCTATTTCATAAATGTCTACTAATATTTTGCTCTGTATTGGACAGTGTAAATGGTTTTAGAAACTCTGACTTCTGTGATCTTCCCTTGGATAGTGTTGGTTCTGGTGCACTGTTCAACTGCTGGCTGAACGCCTTAAGCTTGTATATGCTCAGTCTCACATTTCGTCAATGAAGACCTCTTGTAAGTTCATTACCTTTCCCAAGCCCTCTAACTTGATAGAATTCAATGTTTAAACTCTGCCTTCCTTGTATATTTGGGCAGGTCTAAAGTAGGTTTGGGGGATTGTTTGTTTGTTTTTTGTTTTTAAAGTTGGGGTTTTCTGATGTTTCAGGTGAATGCCCGCCATCTTTGCAAGTATCTACAGTCTGGCTGGGCTCAATACCCTAGCAGCTGCAATTGGTCAAGCCTCATGTGGCCTTGTCCTGCCCATGCACAGTTTACCCTGTTGCCACGAACCCGCCAGAAAACCTCTGTGCAGTGTCTCTCCATATATTCCAACGACTTAAGCTGCCAGGAGGTCTTGACATCTGACTCCTCAGTTCAGCAAAACTGCCATGCTCTGTTTGGACTCTGGCTCACAGTGCTGTGGTCAAAATATTAAGCCCAAGCAGGTATCTGGTCTGATTATGGATCTCCCCTTCAGTTTCTCAGCTCTTCAAGGATTGCTATCTTGTATTGCCTATTGTGCAGTGCCTGAATACTGTTGCTTCATATATTTTGCTCAATTTTATGGCTACTTATAAGAAGAGGACTAGTCTAGTAGTCTAGCCTACTAGTCTAGCCTTTTTTCTTTATAGCCACTTAGGTTTGATGATCCAATTAATTCATATTTCTTAGTCAGTGATATCTAGTGGAACTTTCCCTATGCATTTATTAAATACTTAAAATGCGACTAGTGCAACTGAATAACTGGATTTTTAAATGTTATTTAATTTAAATTTAAACAGTCACATGAAGCTTATAGCTACGATATTGGACAGTGCAGTTTCTAAGTAATAAGGACAAAAATCACTTAACCCAAGGGAGAACAACTGCCTTTTTTGGATATCTTATCTTGATATTGTTACTTGAGTCAGTTTCATGGCTACCTTTGTTTGTTTTCTTGCTTATAATTTGTTAGGTTCTCAGATAATTGCTCAGCCAGTCACCATGACTCATTCTTTCCCAGACATGTGTGTTCTTCTGATAGTTCTTTTCTGCATTGCATCTGACATAATGCGAGTCCTAACTTATCATCCTTCTTACTTTAATTCATTCAGCCTCTTTCTCTGACTCTGGCCCAGAGTTTTTATCTAAAACTTTTACTGTAAGTACTAGGGTACTAGGTCTCTCTTTTTTAATTTTTAATTTTATTTTTAATTGAATTAATTTCAGTGACATTGCTAATAAAATTATATGGGTTTCAGGTGTACAGTTCTAAAACACATCATCTGTGTATTGTACTGTGTGTTCATCACCCTAAGTCAAGTTCTGTCCCTCATCATTTATCCCCTCTTTCCCCTCTTTGTCAGACTGTTCTCTGTACCTATGAGTCTGTTTCTGTTTTGTTTCCTAGTTTATTTTGTTCATTAGAGTCCTCATATAAGTGAAATCATGTGGTATTTATTTGTCTTCTCTGACTGGCTTATTTCACTTAGCAAATACTTTTCACATCTATCCATGCTGTCACAAAGGTAAGGTTTCCTATTTTTTAATGGCTGAGTAGTATTCCACTGTGTAAATGTACCACAGCTTTTTTATCCACTCATCTACTGATGGACACTTAAGTTGCCTCCAAAGCTTGGCCATTGTAAATAATATTGCAAGGAACATAGGAGTGCAAATGTGCTTTCCAATTAGTGTTTCAAGTTTCTTTGGATATATTCATGGAAGTGAATTTGCTGGGTCATAAGGCAGTTCCACTCTTAATATATTGAAGAAACTCCATCCTGTTTTCCACAGTGGCTGCACCAGTCTGCTTTCCCACTAACAGTGCATGAGAGTTCCCTTTTCTCCACATCCTGCCAACACTTGTTGTTTGTTGATTTATTGATAACAGCCATTTTGCCATTTTGACAGGTGGAAGGTGATATCTCATTGTAGTTTTAATTTGTATTTCTCTGATGATTAGTAGTAGGTCTCTAATAAATACAAACTGTTTTCGAATCATCCCTAAAACCACAGTGGCACTGTGTGCTGTGCCTCATTATGGCTATCTGCTTGGCTCCCTATTTTGATATTTTGATATTTTGACTTTTAGAGTAAATCAGAAGAGGAGGCTTGCACTTTAGGAGAGGGGCAGAATTTAGATAAATACTACTTGGAGTTACTTGGATTTATCAAGAAACAGAGATAATCAGACCAAAGCCTATATTTTCTTCATTTTGATCTAAATTTAATCCATTAGAATATTATGCTAAAGCTACATCATTTTTATTCCTACTTATTTTCAAATTCATAATTCAATGTGCAAGTAAAAGCATAACAAACCATAAATTTTTATCTAATTGACCTCCCCATTGTAAAGACAGTGGTATTTCTCCATTAGATTTCAACGTCTACCTACTAGAAAGCACAATAACGTAAATATAACGACATTAAAGCCTATATATTAAAATGCACAGGTTATAAGAGAGCTAAACATGTCTATCTAAAAAATGAAATGACAGCAAATTGCTGATAGTCACTAGCTCTTGATGTTTGTGCTTTTAAGATTGAGAGAGGGAGAGGGAGAGAAAAAGAGTGAGAAGAAGAGAGATGAGAAAATCATGATTACTTAACCAACAATTTGTCCACATAAAAGAAATGAATTTTCAAAAACAATGAATTTCCCATTTACATAGACTATAGAAGACCTATTTTCTTTATCTTTAGTATGATAATTATACATCATTAAATGTACATTATATTGTCTAATCATTAATTTTATTATACTCATTATGACTCATATAATTGTATATGAATATTTATATATAATTTTTATCCTCCATAGTTTATTGTTTTGTAACATAGGCATGCCTTAACAAGTTAAAAACATTAAAGAAAGATAACATAGTTAACTAATGCATTTCAATAGTCTAGGATATTTGTCACCTTTGAAATATATGACTAAATTATTTTTATAAATAAAAATGATGATAAAAATAATCACTAGTTATTATTATTTAAAATATAGGATTCAAAGGAACCAAGAAATAGTATTTTTCAATTTCTATAATGAAAACAAAGCCACTGCTATTTTGTTTAAGAAAAATATAGACACCATCTTCTGGTTCATAACATGCTTATTATAGTCAAACCATTGGCTTAAATTTATGTTCATTTTTTCTCATTCTGTGGTCAGTGAAGATTTATATTATAAAATAGTTACTATCCAGATAAAATTTAGTTCCTATTGTAGTCGGGAGACGTACATATACGTTTTACGTTGACTGGTAGTGGAATCCGGGAGACGTATAAATACGTTTTTTTGTAGACTAGTGGTAGAATGCGGGTAGTGTATAAATACGCTTATTTTTATACTTTTTTATTGCTCTAAAGGGATGCTAACATGCAGATATATGCATTCCAAAGGACAAAATTTGGGTCTCT
>PVJI01004655.1:0-105561 GCA_004026765.1 Micronycteris hirsuta | reverse complement strand
CACCTTCATTTTCAGTAGAGGGACAGGGAGTCCAAAAAGGTTCATTAAGTCGCCCACGGTGTCTTAGCAAGCGAGCCAAACAGCTGGTACTAGGGGGCTGGTCTCCAGTTTCCCGCCCAGATTCTCCACCCCACCCCTGCAGGGTCACACCAACGCTGAGGAGCAGCTCTGCCTGGAGAGGCCTCTCTCCAGTGTCTGCAGTCCCCAGAGAGAACGGAAGGATCCGATGGGGTCCACTGCTTAAAATGCAGGACCCTGATGCACAAGGCCTCCTAGCCAGGATCTTCCTTCCCCCTTTCCACCCCGAGACATAGTAACATCTGCCTTAGCTGGTCTCACATCTAACAGGGTCTGAGCTAGAAAGGACCTTAGAGATGGAGATCAAAGACGCTATACCCATTTCACAGATGGGTGAAGGAAGCAGACGTTCACTGGGGTCCAACATAACTCAGTTTCCCTGGCAGCCCATACCTTAGCTCTCAGACAGCTTTTTACTGCTGCTCTGGAGCCTTCGGCCACAATGCCCAGAGGGGTCACGTGTCCCCATCACCCTCAGCAGGTAAGGAGGCCCCTCTAGGAACTGTAGTTCCTGCCCTCTCCTCTCAAACTCTTCTCCCAGACTACGCCCCTTCAGCTTGGAGGCTGGAAAGGCGCTGTCCTCTCTCCTTTGTACAATAAAACATACAAAGTCTGAGCCCGCAGGCCTTATGCCGGCATCCTCGTCTAAAGGGAGGCTATGTCCCACCATTGGACAGAGGTCTTATTTTTTTTCCCATAACAGCTTTATTAATATAGTTCACATACTATGCTTCTCACCCATTTAAAGTATACAATTCAGCCCTGGCTGGTATAGCTCAGTGGATTGAGCATGGGTCTGGGAACCAAAGGGTTGCCAGTTCAATTCCCAGACAGAGCACAGGCCTGGGTTGTGGGCCAGGTCCCCACTAGGGGGACTCGAGAGGCAACCACACATTGATGTTTCTCTCCTTTCTCCTTCCCTTCCCCTCTCTCTAAAAATAAATAAATAAATAAAATCTTTGGGGAAAAAAAAATAAAGTATACAATTCAATAGCTTATTGGGGGGGCGGGGGGGGGGCTTTTTAAAGAGAAGCTGCAGTCCTGGCTATTGTAGCTCAGTGGATTGAGCATGGGCTGGGAACCAAAGGGTCGCCAGTTTGACTCCCAGTCAGGGCACATGCCTGGGTTACGGGCAAGGTCCCTAGTGAGGGCCATGTGAGAGGCAACCATACATTGCTGTTTCTCTCCCTCTCTGTCTCCCTAAAAAATCTTAAATAAATAAATAAATAAATAAATAAAAGCTACAAATCTCCAGGTTTCCAGATTAATTTTCTTCATTTTAAAACATAGGTGACAAGCACCCTGGCAAGTGTTGCTCAGTTGGTTGGGCATCATCCTGCAAAGTAAAAGGCTGCCAGTTTGATTCCTGGTCAGGACACATGCCTGGGTTGTGGGTTTAGTTCCCTTTTGGGGTGTATATGAGAGGCAACCCACTGATGTTCCTCTCTCATTTTGATGTTTCTTTCCCTCTTTCTCCCTTCCTTTCCCTCTCTCTAAAAATAAACGAATGAATGAATGAAGGTGATTTTTCTTTAATTCAAGGCCAAAACCTGCCAGCAGGCTGGCCTGGGCCTGAGGAGATAAGGTGGAAGGTGCCCATTTGTGACTCCAAGACGGAAGCCCAATCACGGCGGTAGCATGTCTTGTTTACCCCTGGATTCTGGGGCCTGGCACTTAACTCAGTGTTTTCTGAAGAACAGATATAGGGAAGCACTCTGCAAATTTGCAGCTGCAGAGCCCTACAGCAAATTGCCACCCAAACTGTTTAAATATTATCACCACGTCAAGGAATTCAGTGCCTCCTGTGGCAGCCAAATACATTTGGGGGCATTTTCCTTATCTGTGAAATGGGTCTAAAAAGATCACCTACCCAGATTACACGGGACAGAACATGGAAAGCACCCAGTAAAGGTAAGTGTGGTATCACTATTAGTAATCTCAGGGTGATCAAAATCTTCAATAAGCTAGTGTGTGTGACAAGGAAAGCAAAAACCATACAGAGCCCAGGTGGACCTTTCACCCAGGTGGCTCCCAGCCACTGTGGGACCTGAGTTCCTCTGAGAACCCTGCACCCTAACTTTAGAGCAGGGATGAAAAAAGGCTACCTCGAGGTGCATTATGTGGAAGGGTAAGGTGGTTAACACCATAACTGTGGAGGTTATTACAAAGCACCCTGTAAACAAGGCTTCCGACAGAGGGGTCATCCAGGTTACTAACAGTGCCCCAAACTGAGATGGGGAAGCCCCTCACCATACATGACCTTCACATGGCTGGCTTTACAAAATGCATCAATCAAGGCCCACACTCCTCACTGTGTCCCCACCCAGGGCTTTGACAGTCCAAAGGCACAGCCAAAAAATGGCACCGTGTCAGGACTGTCCTTCGGATTCGGGACTTCCTAAGGGAGACTCCCTAACCTATACGCCTGAAGAAGTTGGCCAGGTGGCCCTGGTAACTATTATAAATAGAACTCCTTGAAAATTAAGCTAACTCCTGACTATCTATCCTCACTTAGGAAAGCCACGGATAACCCAGAACAGGTGCTTTAGAATGCAGCTTCAGGGATATAAACCACTTACATGTGTGCAGGACATTTTAACTTATGAACTGGGCTACCCCCACAGCCAGCATCAATTTGATTCTCAAAACCACCTCAGCATAGGGGTTGGTCCCACTCTGTGAGTAAGAAAAACAGAGGCAAGCCAGCTGTCTAAGGTCACTAAGTGACAGCAGAGAGGTATTCTGCCCATACTCTGAATTAAATCCCATCACCAGCCTCCTTTGCTCCTTCACCCCACCGCTTCCTATACTTACATTAGGCACCAAAACTTATTTCCTATCATGAACTCCCAGCAACGCAAAGCTGTCCTCTCTCCTGGCCACTCCCTTGGGTTACTCTGGTCCAGCCAGGGAGGTTTGTGAGTCCAGACTGAGGCACCTGTGAACCTTCTTGAGGCCCCAAAACTCTAATTACCCCCTTTCAGCTTGTCTTGGATTTTGCAAACAGGGGCACTCCCATCTGCCAAGCTCTCCATTTTATAGAGGTTTTTGTGGTTTCAGACCTGCTCCTCCTCTCCCTACCCACCTCCCAAAGGGAGAGAAACAGTGCTGAGTAACAGCTATAAAATGCTTATTCTTGCCTAGGTCCCACTGCAAATGAGGTGGGTCATCCAAGAACCTCTGCCTCTTGGGAGGGTCAGGGTTCAAGATGGCTTAGACTACCCACCACCTCCCGAGGGCCTGGAACCGTCTCCGAACCACCCCTAACCTTTCCCTCCCTAGCGGGCGCTCACCTCCCAACTAGTGTAAAGCCCAAACTCCCTGCCCAGAAGGAGAAGGGGCAGGGGAGCTGAAGTTTCTGAATGAAGACCTCTCTCCACCTTTCCCTTTCAGAGGATGTTCTAATTGTATGCATTCTTTTTTTAAAAAATTGTTTTTATTGATTTTTAGCGAAAGAGGAAGGGAGGGGAGAGAAAAACACTGACTTGTTTCACTTATCTATACATTCACTGGTAGTTTCTTGTGTGTATCGTGACTGGGGATGGAACCCGCAACCCTGGTACATCGGGACGCCACTCCAACCAACTGAGCTACCAAGAGGAGAACGTGATTTGACTACAGGGAAAGAGCTTTACGCCCTCACTTGTCTAGGCTAACCCAGCAGTTCTTAGCCAGAAGTGTATAATACAACCAGTTACAGAGTTTAAAACAAAACACAATCATAATACCTCTGACAAGTAATTCATTCTTTAATTAACCTCAAATGATCAGATTTGCTCAACTGTCACCAAAATGTCTCCTTGTAACTGGTTTCTTCGAACAGGATCCAAACAAGATCCACACAGTACATTTGATTGGTATCTGCACTCTTTTCATCTGGAACAGTTCCGTTTTTTAAAATGCCATTTACTGACTGATAAAGGAACCTGAGCTGTTGGATTTCTCACATTCAGGGGTAGAACAACTTCTTCCTCACAACAGTTTGCTCCTCTTTCCTCACAGATCTATGGTTCTATTAGGTTTGGGTTCAATTTTTACTTGGTGGGGGGAAATTTTCAGAGTGCTGAGTACTCGCTCTTACAGCACTGTACAGCACATAACGCCTGGCTGCTACACACTGTCTGATATGTACCCCGCCAAGAGAATAGCCTAGGTTTCTGAGCCAGGAGTCACTCCAGCCCTCATAGAGCGTGGATTCGAAACTGGAGTTTTACCCACTGCAGCAGATACAAACACACACATGCAAAAAAGAACTCTATTTTGGTTTCCTTCTTTTGTGGGAAGAGGGCTTTTTTTTTAAAGTGTTTTTGATACTCAAAAAACTTTGATGACATCTAGACCTAACACAATTCTGTCATTTTACAAAAGAAACAGAGAAAGCATGGGGTTGCTTCCACAATGCTGGCCCCGAGCAGAATCAGAAGTGTAACAAACAGATCCTAATAATGGTGATCACTTACTATAACAATTTTAAAACAGCAATTATAAAATAGGTAGCACTTAACAGATACTCTGTGCTTGGCACTCTGCAAAGGCCTTTATAAATATCATCTTCTCTAATTCTCATGACCTTCTGAAATAACTATCATTCTCATTTTGAGAGTAACAGTAGCTCAGAGAGGCCAAGTGATTCACCTAAGATTGCACAGCAAGTTAAACGCAAAGCTGAAAATATAAAAATATACAATCATTATGTTGTACACCTGAAACTAACATGATATTGCATGGCAATTATAACTCAACAAAGAAAAAGCAGCAGCAGCAAAAGAAGCAAAGCTGGGGCTCAAAAGTACAGACTATATGATTCCAGAGCAGAGTTCTTACTTGCATTCCAGGCTACTTCTAGTGGTGGGAAAGGACGAACCAGGGGGCTGACGTAGGTCTGAGGCTGTGAGGTCTTCACACAGTGAAGACATGCCCAGATCCACAGATGCTTCACCTAGTGCCATGGGGTAGGAGGACCTGAGGAAGGGCCCAACTCCAGGAAGGAAAGTGGAGAAAGGAAGTAGAAGTTTATTTGAGGCCAGTTCAGTGGGGCAGAGGATCCCTGGGGTTGCCACGGGCTAACTGAGATTATAACCCTTTTTTTATTTTGTGCCCCACAGCTATACTTCAAGGCACACAGAAAAAAGTGATGCCCAGAACAGAAACACTCAAGTCTTAGACCCTGCCCCCAACTTTCCTTTAAAGAGAAATCAAGAAAAAGACTGCAGCGCTGGTCAGTGTAAGTCAGAATTGCTACACAAGTCCCTGGCTCCCCGCACGGGCTGAGTGGAAGTCTCAGCCCACTGCACATGCACTCAGCCACAGTGGCCTTTTCCTTCAGTCAGAACGGCCTTTCCCCACAGCCTCAAGCACGTGTGCACTCCCCCAACAGGTAAACTTAACGAAAGGCAAATAAACAAGTTAAAACTGCCTTTTAAAGCAGTTATCACATCCCATTCCAAAGCAAAAATAGCCGATTCTTTCGGTAACCAACATTTAAGATTATCCATACCATGCTCTTTATGTCTGTGGATAAGCCAGATTCATTTTTAAGATGATCCCATGTATTTCATGCAGTACCAGTACAATATCAGAAAAGGAAAGTATTACTACATCCTCCACCCACCCCCGCTTATACAGGGAAAAAACCAGAGACCCAGGAAGAGTCCCGGAAAGTCCCACAGCCTCAGTCTCCCAGACATGGGATTAACTGCTGCCACACAGCAGGCACTGGGCTAAATGCTTTACACATATCACAGTGAATGCTCACAACAGACCCAGGAGGCAAATAAACCATTATTTAATCCCAATATACAAATGGGGAAGCTGAGGCACAGAATGGGTAAGGAACTTGCTCAAGGAGGCACAGCTGGCAAGTGGTAAGAGCTGGCGTTTGAACCCATGTGGTTTTGACCCCAGAACCATCATTTCTTCTTTTAACTAAGATGTTCTGTCTCTCTCGTACTTATAGAGTTGTGGCTAGGATAAGAAAAAAAAAAGTAAACGTTTTCAAAATACTCTCTAGGAGGGAAATACAAAAAGCCAGAATGCAAATCCCAAGAATTGAAACTACAAATGTAAGACGTGGAAGCTTAAACCAGAATAGAGAACCCCACAAGCAAGGGGGGAGTATCAAAAAACATCTTTTATTACTAGTTACTGCATGTGTCCCTTAAAGAACTAAAACACTAGCATCTGAGCCAAAAGGAGAGCTAAAAATAGGCATTTGCAGCAAGCTTTGGAAAGCTTTTTGCTTGCTTATGAGGCACTCATTTCTGCAGACTCCCAAAAACATATGCATCACAGAACACAAAAATTCCCAATACCACACTGCCACTCCACTGGTGTCACATTTAAACCTGTCCAAACTGCAAATAAAATCAGGGCTGGAAAGGGACCTTAGAGATCCACATAGACTACGAAGGAGCATCTAACCTTACCAGACAGACAAGTCAGTCATGAAATTCTCCCCTCTAAAGCATCCAAGCCCTAACTACAGATTAAACGGAAGCCACTGAATTAATTCAGTTAGTCGTCTAAAACTATTCCAAAGTTTCAAAATCAACGAGTAGACAAGACACTTTCTTGCCTTAAGATTCCAGAAAAAAACAAGAATAGAGCAAATCTATTCCACTCAGAATTTTCCCCTGGGCAAGCAAGCTGGCTTCTCCGCTCAGAGAAAAGGTGAGATGTCAGCCAAGCTGTCTTCTTCCCACGATCAATAACCCCAGTGACGCACCCTATCAAGGGCCCCTGGACTTGCACAAAATACCAGCTCAGGCACCCAATACCACCTGATGTCATGGCTGATTTAAAACCCACAAGGCAGGTTCACCATTGGCTAAGCAGCAGCAGCAGCCAGAGTAAGTAGCCCCATTTAAACTTCTGAGGAGTGCTCTCCTCTCTCCTGGGGATGATTATACCCCTTTGAGTTTAAAGAGGAGGAAGGACCAAAGAGTGTCTTAGTTGCTTTCCCTCCCTCTGTGGGTGGATTAGGAGGGATATGCAAGAAAATGGAGGTTTCAGCACTGCCCTTTGCATAAGAGGGCTCTGGAAGGGAAAAGGGGGAAGGGCAGAACAGAAGGAAGAGAACCCGGTTAGAGGTACTTTAGTAAACCCCCAATGTCCCCTCCTTCAAATGAAGCAATCTTAAAAGAAATAAAAATTGCAACACGCCATGTTCAGAATTAGCTGTTCTGGTTTTCCTAGGACTACGAGTGATCCTACTCCCTCGAAAGTGAAGGTATTAAGCTCCCCTCTGCAACTTTCCCCTCTGCAACTTAAACCATTTTGATGGTTTAAACCAGTCAGCCTCAACCAGCGACTGCAGAAGGGGAGGAGTTTTGAAAAAGCACTAGGACTATGGCCAGAGGCCATCCTTCTAACTACAATCGGGTTTTGATACTGGCCCACTTCAAAAAGACCCCAAACCAAAGAATCCAGACGCCTTTTGCCCCTACGCGCCGGCAAAGGGGAAGAGAGGGCGCGCTCCCAAACCAAGCCGACAGTCTATTCTCGGCAAAGGGAGGCCCAGACCAGCCTCCATATTCTGCACCGCCTCCCTCCCCATGCTGACAAGGCTCCTTTGGGATTTCCTGCACCCCCCACCTCCCCTGAGATCCGGCCCAAAAGGACCGAAAAACCGAGGGAGAACGAGAGCGCGGGGTCACATGCCGCTCCCCGCGCGGGGAGGCACCACGTTGTCCCGGCTGCGGAGGAATGCCGGGAAGGGGGGCCGCGCACTCACACTCGCGCACACGCACACTCCCGATCGCGCCGCCGGCCCGCAGCCGCCTTCCATCCCCAGCGCCGCGGCGGGCACCGAACGCACAGGCTGAGCGGCCGCGAGCAGCCCGCGGGCCGGCGGCGCATGGCGCCCAACTGTCACCCGCCCGCCCAGCCGGGCCACTCCCTCTGCTGCCGCACGCCCCTCAAGCCGCCGCTAGCCCCCTCACTCGCCTCACATTTTCCGCCAACCCCTTAACCGGATTCCCCGCACACTCGCCATCCCGCCCCCTCTCAAGGCGGAAGGTCCCCGGGATCGGGGAGGGAAACCACCGAATTCAATGACACGTTGGGTTTCCTCTTCTCCCCATTCTCTCCGTAACCGACCCCTCAATCCGTCGCCAATGGCGATTCTACCGCCTGGTATCATCTACTCGAGAACAAAAGTTGTTAACTTTTAAATCCCGAACCCTTGTGGTCGGTATGAACTCATCGCCGGGCGCTTAGCTGCCCATGACATATGCTCATTAAACATTTACAACATGGGGACGATCGCAATGCTACCAAAACGAGGATCGTGGGGCAGAGTGAGAAGAGGTGGCTTCCCGAGTAAGGTTTAGGCTGGAAAGCGTCTCTCACGCCAACACGAGGTGGGAGCGAAGGCCCTTTGCACCGAAACCAGCGCCCACCCGCTCCTGGCGGGGTAGGCCCGGACCACGCCGTTGCCCACTAACCGCTGGGTTCTCCCGGAGGCCGGGTCCTCCGGCAGGGCAGGTTCTCCAGTGTGTCTGGGAGAAGTGTTCGCCGATCCAAATTAGCCAAGAAGCAATTTTTTAAAAAATTCCCGAGTCACCACGACCAGCAGCGGACCCCCGAGCCCTGGAGGCCGCTGGGGGAGGGGACGCCTCTGTCCCCGGAAGAGAGGCCCCGGTACTCAGGACAGCAAGCAGGGAGACCCACCTGGAGGGGACTGTCCGTTCACAGCGGCTAGGACCGGCGGCAGCGTGTTCTTAGTCCACGGGTTCACCTTGGGCGGAGGGGCCTCCACGAAGTCTCGGCGCCCGGCGCCCGCGGCTCCGGCCACTCCTCCGGCAGCGCCCGGCTCACCGCCCTCCTCCCCGTCGCTGAAGGCCAGGCCCTCGGCGCTGGGCGGCAGAGGAGGCCGCGGGCTCTCGCGCTCCAGCTGCCCAGTGCCCTCCTTGTGTGGCTTGGCGCAAGGCGGCCGAAGTCTGCGGCCACTGCCGTCCGGTTCCCCCCCTCCGATGTCGTTTGCTCCGGGTTCGCCCTTGCCCTCAGGCGGCGGCGGCTTCTTCCTCATCAGCCCGTGCTCTTCGGCCTGCAAGAGCGGGGCGCCTCCCGGCAGCAGCGGCTCCACCTGAGTGGCCATCTGCGCGCCCGCCCCCCCGGAGAAGCCGGGCGCGACAGAGGCGGCCTCCCCCGCCTCGAACTTGGCTCTCAGAGCGCCCGCGACGCCTTCCTCCGGGGCGCTGGGACCCAGTCCCTGCTAAGGGTCGGGGTCCACGCTAGGCGCGGCCTCCCTCCCGGTCGGATGCAGCCGCCGTAGATCCGAGGCCCGCTGGCGGGGCGGGGGGGGGAGGAAGGCCCCCCACTCTGCGGTCCAGGCCTCCTTGGCGCGCGTCCCCCCCCGCCCGTTTCTAGCAAGGCAACCCCACCCGGAGCCTGGCAGGCTTCTCGTCCCGTCCCTCCCTCCCCCCCGCCGCCGGGACGGCCCGAGCTTCCCGGCTCGGGGGCTACTGCAATATGGACGGACGGGGGAGAGGCGCGGCGAGCCGAGCCGACCACGCGATCCGCGGCAGGCGGCGGGCGGGCGCGCGCCTCGCGACGCGGCGGGCAAGGGGAGGGACAGCGCAGCGGGAGCGCGCCCGCCGGGGCCGATCGGGGACGACGGGCGGGCGGGCGCGCGCGCGCACGGTCTCGCGGGCCCGCCCCTCGCCCCGCCCCTCGCCTCCGATGCCTCTGAGCACCTCCCAGGCTAGGGGGTGAGGGGTGCTCAGACCCAACGGGGGCGAGCACGTGCCTGATGCAATTCGGCAGTGGGGGGGGCGAGGGGGGAGGCTGGAGACGCGAGGGGGCGGGGTGAAAAGGGGGAGGTGTCTTAAAGGGCCAACACTTGAGAGCGGCCGCAGGTGGAGCACATGGGAGCGAGCCACGCGGCTAGCAGGGCCTGCTCGTGCTCTTTAGGTTGAGTGCGCCAGGTTCGGGGAAAGGAACCATTAATGTCATCTTCGACTTCCAGGATGATGGAGGGGGGTGCCCATCCACCCCGAAGACGCGCCGAGGTCGCCCCGTTCCCTGACACCCCACGGGTTTGGCCCCTCCAGTCCCCGCTCGGGTGACCTTGGGCGAGCCGCCCTCACCTCCGCGAGCTGTGCTCAGCTCCTCCCCGCCAACCTCGGGGACACTGCCCGGAGATGTGTTTGACGCCCATTCCGGAAGGCGGGTCCTTAACCCTTGGAGGCAGGGGGCGCCTAGGAAAAGGGAACGGAATTACCAGCCCCCAACCTGGCCAAACCCCTGAAACTGGGTATTTATGGGCAGGAAATGTCTTTTCTTTCAAGTAGATTTCGTTTTTTCTACTGAATTGTTTTGGGCGGAGTTGAACCAACCCGTGATTGAGACTCCGGAGGTCTGAGATTTTATCCTGGTCCTGGTGCTGCCCGTTATCAATTCAGCAGCGGTCACTAACTCAGTGGGCCTCAGTTTCCCTGTTGTAAAACGAAAGGGTGGTGTATGACCACAGTGGTTTCAAACTGCACATTCAATTCGATAAATATTTACTGACCTCGTACTGTGGGGGCCTTTGGGTTCTAGGAAACCGGAGTTTGGCAATAACCAGGCTAACAAAGTCCCTATCCTCATGGAATTTACATTCTAAGGGAGAAAGAGACAATTAACAAGTAATGTGATAAACAAGTTCTTGTCTAGTATCCATGAAGACAGTGCTGACGACAGTAATACGTTATCCTAGATCAGCTACTTTGGTTTGGACGATGAAGGAAAACTTTGAGAACAGACTCCAAAGCATGTCTAACAAGACTCCTTGGGTGCTTAGCCACCAGGTGGTTCTGCACTTCACTTGGAGAAGTCCTTGCCTCTAACTTAGTCCGTGATCCCACCTGCTCAAGACAGGACAGCCTGGAAATGTTGGCCATCTCCAAGACAATTAGCACCCCCAACCTGGTGGGTAGAGGAGAAGGCTTATTGAAAACCCTCTAGGAACTTCCCCTCAGGACAAGGTTGGCTGTGGGGCTGTTGTAACCAGGGCTACTGGGGGAGAGGTGCTGGTGGGCATAGCCAGGCAATCTGATGGCTAATCCCATCTCTTCTGTAACTTGAACTCTGCACTATGTCCTGCACACTCCCTTGGGCCCCATTTGCTGGTGAGAAAATGGAGGTAAATAATGCTTGACTTGCTTCTACCCTCTGAGCTTTTGTGAGGAGTCAAGTAAGACAATGTAAGCCAAAGACTGTGCAAATTATAGAGACTGAGGCCAATGCTTCAAAAGAGGTACCAAAGAAAGTAATGATTAAAAGGATCTCAGTGAATTTAAGCAGGATTTTTCATAATTGTGTTATATACACCTTTAATCAGAAGGTAAATTGTTGCACATTGCCACTGGAATGCATTATATTTTACTGTATTTATTAATAAATAGTTCCTGAAGAGGGTTATTCACACTAGGCTACAGGTGGCAAACACAAGACCCACGGGCCGAATCCGGCCCAGCACCTTGTTTTATCCGGCCCGGCACCTTGTTTCTACCTGGCAACAGTGCCGAGCTCCTTGCCACTTGGATAAGGAGTAGTTACATTGCTACAGTCCTAAAGTTACATTCAGCTCTTTGAAGGCAACAGCAAGGCTGATGTGGCCCCTGGTGAAAATGAGTTTGACGCCCCTGCACTGGGCCTCTGTCAGCTTTGTTAATAGGGGACATAATGGTCATTCTTTTCAATATTCCTGTCATTGGAGGTAGAGGGGGAAGGTGCCCCCGTACAACCCAGTAGGGCTCTGTGTGGACAAGTAACCCAGGTCACACACTCAGCACCCAGTCTGAACTGAACAACTATGAGCAGGACCTGCTGTGAGGGGGCTGGAGGGGCACTGGGATCTGCACACCCTGGGCCTACCCTGCCCCAGAAAGGGGCTTCTCGACACTTGTGTGTCATTTTACAGATGGGCAAACTGAGGCCAGAGAAGATGAGACCTGCATGAAATTACATCTAACACTGAGGCTGTTGAAGCTAGAAAAACAAAGAATCTGAATGATTACTAGATCTCCTTGTTTTGCTGATGAGGACACTGAAGTTGAGAGAAGGAAAGTTACTTATCCCAGGTCACACAGGTCATCTATGGCAGAGCCAGGTCTCACACCTGAGTACACTGATCCTAAATCCAGTAGCTTGTTCTGCATAAGGGATTTGGGATTTGAATTCAGGGTGGTTTTTTTTCTTCCTAACCCACACAGCATTCTACATGCATACGTTTAGTTTTAATACTAATAGTGATCCAGCAGTTAAGAGTAGCTTTATTGAGTAGTTCATGTATGCCAGGTTCAATGAGAAATACTTGACATTCATTGTGTCCTTCAGCCTCGCAATTAACCCAGTGAGATAGGTATTAGTTCTTTCCACAAATACTTACTGAGTTCCTACTATGTGCCAGGCACTAGGCTAGGCCCTGCAGATGTTATCTTTGGTTACAGACAATTACAAAGTTCAGAAAGGAAAGGAAGATGGGTAGCTGGGTCCCAGGCAGCAGCCTGATAGTAGAGTAGGCTTTTTCAGGGCAGTCTGACTCCACAGGCCTGGTTCTTACCCACCACGCCACATTGTAAGGCCTGGCCCACTTCCCTCCATTGCCACATCCATAAGTATTTACATAGGCCTGGGGAAGATACTGAAAATCTTGAATCCTGTTTCTCCAAAAGGTAGGCTCAAACTGGGGGGACCAAGTAATTAAGCAAAAAAAGAAAAAGAGGTCAGACAACATATGATTTAGGCAAAATGGACAAGGGTCAGACTAACTCGTGCTCTGCCCATGACTTTAACACATCACGCGCTGAGAACACAGACACACAGAGAAAATCAAACTTGCCAAATAAAAATGATAAAGGGGGTCCAGACACTTCTTTGTAATCAAGTATGTATTTGTCTGCTCCTCGCACTGACAGTGTCCTAAAGAGAGACAGAGGAAGCCGAGTGAGGGACCGGAGAGCCAGGAGTCCTGGTTTATAACCAGGGTTTCATCTCCGGCTTTGCCGACAGACTTTGGGCAGCCTCCTTCCTAGGCTTCCATTTCCCTATCCACAGAATGAAAAGTACGATACCTGCCCACCTGGCTTATGAGGGTGAAGAAAGATACAGTTTCTGTGAAACTCTATTCTGTCTTTTGGGGGGGCATAGGTAAAAGTGGGGAGGGGTGGTTCTTTGAGTTATCTGTGCTTATTAGGAAGGAAAATTTCATGCACTTGGATGTGCAGTTTTATCTCTCTTTGAGTTTGATTTTCCAAAGGACCTTGTATTTCTGGGAGAGCTTGGGCTGTATCACTTATCTGCTTCTGATATTGGGGCTCCTGGGCAGGAGGCCTCTTTACACTGACACTGAGGGATGGGTGGGGTCGGCAAAAGCAGGGGCCTTGGCCAAAACAAACAGTGCCAGCTGGGGAGTGTTTTTCCAAACCCTGAAGATTCTTGGGCCTTCTGGTACATGCCAAGAAACTTCAGTTCCTGGGAGGAGGCTCAGCCTAGGTCTCCTCTTGGGAAGTAGATGTAGACAGCAGGAGTTAACCTGTAAGGTCAGGAGTGAGGAAGGGTGCTGACTGTTCCCATACTACCTGGTGAACCCCCAAGGGCAAACCTTCCCTGTAAGTATGATTATTCCCATTTCAAAGATAAGGAGGTAGGCTCAGGGGTAGTCCACACTACTCAAGGGAGTTGGTAAAGGAACAGAATGGGTTTGCAGTGAAGAAGGTCTGAGAGAGAATTAACTTTTAACACATTCATTGCTCTTAGGTAGAGAGAGGCACCACCCCAGCCTTTTTCTCCTCCATTCTACCTATGCAGCCTCTCTTCCCGGCCTTGCTCCCCTCCCTGGCATTCCTGCACTTCTTAGGTGCTCTCATGATAGGCTTGCCCACTAACTGTTCTCCCTGCCATATATATTTATATGTATATGTTCGCATACAAACATATACAGTAGTTCCTTCTTACCCAAGGACGATGTGTTCCAAGACCCCCAGTGGCCGCCTGAAAATGCAGACAGTACTGAACCCTGTATGTGCCATTTTTCCTATACGTACATTCCTGTAATAAACTTTAATTTAAGAATTAGGCATAGTAGGAGATTAACAACAGTAATAATAAAAGGGAAAAGATATAACAGTATGCTGTAATAAAAATTATGTGACTGTGTGCTCTCCCTCTCTCCCCTTCTCGGTCGCTCTTGCTCTCTCGCTGATAACCAATCTGACAACTGAGACAGCTACTGGGTAACTAACAGCTGAGTAGCTTATACAGTGTGGATGTGCTGGATAAGGGGATGATTCACATCCCTAGCGGAACAGCTCAAAATTTCATCACGCTACTCAGAATGGTATGTGATTTAAAACTTATGAGTTGCTTATTTCTGGAACTTTTCATTTAATATATTTGGACTGCAGTTGGCTGCAGGTAACTAAAACCACTGAAAGTGAACCCATGGGTAAGAGGGAACTACTGTATATATGTAATATACATTATATAAATATACTTTTAATTGATAAAATATACAAGTAAAATGCGTTTACTTTAGCAAACAAAAAATGTTGTCTTGTGAAGCAAAACCCATATAAAAGCCCACCCCCCCATGGGCAGTCACTGGAAACATGTTGGTGTATTTTCTTCTAGTGTTTTCCCTATGTATATTTTACATAATTGAGGTCATATTGCACAGCCAGCATTTTCATTTTTTGCTCCCCTGACACATTATCACGAGTGCTTTTTCCACATCACTGCAGAGCCCCCCATACAGTCAGTTAAGTGTCGTCTCTTAAGCACCTAGGGCACCCCTTACCTCACAGCACGCCTTCTATTTGTATCACAGTGCATTTCCCAAAGGGCTTTCATGCAGACAGGACAAACATGATTGTCCCAGCTGGTATCTGAAGAACTGAGCCCCAGAGAAGTTCAGTGACTCACCCCTGGATGCCAGGGCGGCGGACGCGAGGTCTCGCCCCTGCCATTCCAGGCCCTTACGCCGCACGACAGGAGGCACAGAGAGCACACGTGGAAAATGCAAAACCCCATAGTCAGACAGACTCAAGTAACCACATTTGACCTCTCCAGGGTAAGGAACATCCAAGTTCATGGCGACAGGTGGAAATCAGCAGCCAACAGGAAGACAAAGGCAGTTTTCCCAGCAACACAATCATAACTAGTCATAGGCACTGAGCTCCCAGAACAGAAAGGCCCTGACCTAGGGACTAAGGTGGAAACAATAAAGGGTAGGACATGCTCTCTGACCCGGGAGCAAACCTCTCTACACTAGCACATTGTTCTCTTCACGGACCACTTGCTTGTCCTTTCCCTGTGGCACAAAAAAAAAAAAAAAAAAAAGCAAACATTTGGGGTCCACAGTTGGGTTCAGGCTCAGGTTTGCCTACTTCCTAGCTGTATGATATCAGGCAAGTTACTTCACTTCTCTGAGCTTCGATGTCTCCATTTACAAAATGGTGAAAAGGGAAATACTTGCCTAATAAAATTCATTATGCCTTTGAAAACTTCTATGAGCCAATATTTGTGAAAGGGTTTTTTAATCCCAGCCCCACCATCCACCAGCTCTTTCACCTCTCTCAGCCTCAGTTATTTAATCTGTAAAATGGAACTGATAACACCTACCTCTGAGGGCTATTGCGAGGACAGAGTTAATATAGGCAAATTGTTTAGAACAGTACCTGATGAATAGTAAGTGCTCAATAAACATTCACTATGATTATAAAGGGAGTAGTGGTCACTGGCATAGAGTCAAGAGAAACATTCTTCAAATCTCATGAAGAAAGCAGAGCAAGTGCTACCTTATTCTATAGTTGAAGAAACTGAGGTTCAAAAACATGAAGTGTTTATCTGGAGTCACACTGCTAGTTGGTGGCTTAGGACTTCTAAAGAGTCCAAATACAATGCTTTCCCCCTCGAGATACCATCCTAGGTGTTGCAAGCGGTCGGCCCTCTGGCGAGTTACAGCCCCCATGCGTGTTTTCTTTGGCCCACACGATGTTTTTTTTCATTGAATTTAACTGTGATTAGATGGGTCCAGCACATACTAGTAGTTTGATGTTCCTCGCCAACTACCCTCATTTAGCTCCCTGCACAGGCTGATGCCATGCCATTCACTATACACATGGAACTGTCAAGTTCAGGAGACTGAAAGGGAGGCAGAGAGGACCACAGGCCACAGGGATGGGGAAGAGGTAGTCAGGGAGGCCTTCCTGGAGGTGACTGTATTTGAATTAGGACTTACAGTTGAGGAGTGGGATGTATCCAGATTGAAAGGGAGAGTAGGGGATAGGGCAAATTGCTTTGGCATTTGGTTGACCTTCAGGGATGTTTTTGACTTTCCCTGCTGAGGCTTCTCTAGGCTTTTTCCCAGGTAAAGAAAAAAAGAAATGAGCTGCCCTTCATCTCAGAAGAGGCCACATGACTTGGGAGGCACAGAGTCAACACATATTGTTGGTGTTTGTTGATTGAGCAACTGACCTGTGCCATGATCCCTGAGGGCTCGGCCCTGTGCAAGGCAGCTTGCAGGGAGGGGCAATCACAGGAGCTGAAATATGATAATAACAGCAAGAATGGTACTTATAGCGGCAGGGGCTGGGAACTGGGGCTTTCTGCTTAGGGTGGCACTTCCCAAGGAATAGTCCCCAAAATGTGAAGAGATAGTCCACCCAGGTGACATCATTGCTGGAAATGAAATAATTTGGGTTAAGCAAAGTTAAATGAATGTTTTGCTATAAGGATGTCTTGGGGTCCTTAATATTCATGGCGAATCTTTAAAAAGGAGGTAGCGATTGCAGTGTCCCCAGACTCTTGTAGCACAGAACAAATCTAGGCCTGAAAGTCTATGGAATCCCCTCTGAGAAATGCTGACTCAGGTTTGTCATTTAGGAAGGGGTCTGCCTTCCAATTTCAGCCCTGCTGCTACTTCCTATAGGACCTGAAAAAGTCCCTTTTCTTCTCTGGACTTCAGTTTTCCCATTTAAAAAACAAGGTCTGGATATTCTGGAACTTTCTTCTCATCCATCCCAGCACTCTTGATAGCAGTTGCTACTGATCCATACCTCCGTGGCAAAGAGGATGAGCGCTGGCCATGGGAGTGAGGTGGGAAAGAGCGAGGCACGCTGGTGAGGCTGCCTGCCTACGGGTCCCAGCCATAGTCCCTGGATCCGAGAGGTTTGCTAGTTCTCACAGGGTCCCACAGCACTTGAGTGTCTAGATCTGTGATATATGAGTGGCCTAATTACCTCGTATGGGCAAAGGGCAGAGAGATTACTCGATAAAAACGAGAAATAAATAGCCCAGCCCATTTTGTGTGGGTAGCATTGCCTGGCGTGTCTTCCCCGAGGCTCCAGGGTGACTGGGCTCCCAGGCAGCCCCTCAGCTGGGAAAAGCAGGAACTGTTGCAGCATGTCTGCCTGCCACTCTGTTGCAAACACCCCTCCGCTAACTCCATGTGGCCACGAGAATAAACTCCAGACCTCTTACCTTGGCCCACAAAACCCTGTATGCTCCAGTCTCCAGCCACCTCCAACTTCTCCGCTGTTTTCCTCTCTCCAGCCCCTGCCATGGGCCAGCCCCTCGAACACATGGGGCACATCCTAGCCTGGGGGCTCTGGGCATAGAGGTCCCGCTGCCGGAAACATGTTCCCCCAGCACGCACGCACACACACACCATAAACTTCTCATCCCTCGAGCCTCCGCTTGAGCAGCCCCTTCTCAGGGAGACTTCCCTTGACCAGCTTGGCTGGGGTCCTCCACATCCCTCATAACACAGATCACAACCTCCGATTTTATGTATTTGCCTACTTTTTGCCCACTTCCTCCACTACCGTGTAAACTCCACGAGACTGGAACTTATGGCTATTTTGTTCATTTTTTAGTATCCCCGGTCCCAAGTAAGCACAGTGCTTGGCATAGTAGGTAGTTAATATTACGTTGAATGAGTGCTGTGTGGCCTCTGGCACGTCGCTTTCCCTCTCTGGGCCTCTGTATCCCCACGTGTGAAATGAAGTGGTTGGATAAGATGCTGCTGAGGGCCCCTGGAGCTCTGACTGTGGTTCTGTGACTAATACCTGGGCCTCAGGCCCAGGAGTGAGCCTGGCGTGTGGTATGTCCATAGCATCACACACAGTGCGCTGATTCAGTCAGGCAGCAGCACCCTGTAATTTAGCATTCTGCTGCTCCTCCTCCCCAGTGCATGGGTTAGGGGCCACGCTGTCAGATTTCCAGGATGGCCCACGCACCGCCACCTGTCGTCCTGGCTCACTGACCCCGGCGCCTGCAAGGAGAGGAGGGCTGGCAGGCCAGGTGGGCTGGGAGAGGAGAGTCAGACTGGAAACTCCAAGGCCGGGAGGACTCGTCACTGTCCTGAACTGAAAGACTGGAACTTTCGAGAGATTTCATCAAATCCTCTCATCTCTGGTTAGAAGGGACCTTCCAGGACACTCGGCCAGCTCGCTGCCTTAAGCCTAACTGCCCTCTAAACAGGGCTCAGCAGCGATCCACTTGAAGTGCTCAATAAGGGCCACACCGCCTGTCCGGCCGCTCACCTCACCAACAAATAGTTTTGTTTAGAAAGTTCTTTAATCAGCAGCATGGTTAAACACGATGCAGTGCAGGACAGGGCAAAGGGCCCGGGCTCGGAGCCCGGTGGCCTGGGCGGAACCCCACCTCTGCAACCAACTTGCTGTATTTGCTTGAGCAAGCCGTGACCCCTTGCTGTGCCTCCATTCCCTCTTCTGTAAAAGAGGGGCAACCCTCCTTGGGCTGTTGGGAGAGTTACAAGTATCAATACCCAGTGGAAAGGCAATAAATGCCCGTCATTTACCACCTATGAGTGTCCTTATCGTTTTTATTATTGAATTTAGGTCTTCTTGGACTCTGTTCTCTAGGAAGGTTTGTTTGCAAAAAAGACAGTGCTGGGTCCAGCTCAAA
Organism: Micronycteris hirsuta; assembly: GCA_004026765.1. Classification (NCBI taxonomy): domain Eukaryota; kingdom Metazoa; phylum Chordata; class Mammalia; order Chiroptera; family Phyllostomidae; genus Micronycteris; species Micronycteris hirsuta. The sequence goes on along the minus strand of PVJI01004655.1, from coordinate 86,568 downwards.
GACACAGGCCTGGGAATTCAGAGGGGTAGGCTCACTGGTGACCGAGAATATTCATTTCTCTGGGCTGCAGCATCCTCACCTGAAAATGGAGTGCGCGTAATCCCTACCTGGCTTTCTACCACAGAACCCACGTATAGATCGAAGGTAAAATAGAACAAGAAGGCTTGGAAAAGTGAGAAATGCTACCAAATGTGAGGGATTCGTCTTATTTTGTTGGAGAAGCCCTTTCCTCTTTTAGCAAGGCACATTAGCTTCCAAACAGCAAAACAGCTAAACTCAACCTATTTGGCAAACAGCGTGTTTTTGGTACTCGTTGTGAATGTGAAGCTAATCCCTTCAGAAGCTTCTTTCATTAACGTACCGGAGCAAGCAAATTTGAGAAGGGCTTGTTTATAAGCATTTGGTACATTCCTACAGGACGCGGGGCTTGGTGTGGCTGACTTCTGCCATCTTCATTTATTGTTCTAACTATCAATTATTTCTTTAATTTCTCTGCTTCAGGAATTTGATTGGAAGGATCCGGGTGGAGAGCATTCACTTCAAAAATGTCAGCAGCGCAGAGTAATGCTGCATAATTTCAGGAAGTCTTGTGTGACTTCTGCTCAGTACCTGTCCTCTCCTGTGGACCTAAGGCTGGAGGAAGCCCCTGGAGCCAGCTCTGTCATTGTACAGATCAGAAACCAAGGTCCAGGGAGGGGAAAATACTTGCCCAAAGTCTCAGCTGGTGAACGGTAGAGGCTGGACTAGATAACCAGGTCTCTCGACCCCAAACTCCATTCACTTTCCCACAGTTGCATGGAATCTTGCAATTTTTCTAAGTTAGCTTATTTGGTATCAAAATCTTACAATTCATAGGGGTTTACATTTGTCAAAACTCATTGAGCTGTGCACCGAAAATCTGTACAGTATATTGTTGTAAATTTAGCTCAATTTTTAAAGATTTTATTTATTTATTTTTAGAGAGAAGAGGAGGGAGGGAGGAGGAGAGGGAAACACTAATCGGTTGCCTCCAGTTGGCCCCCTGATGGGGACGGAACCCACAACCCGCCTGTGCCCTGACCCGGAATCAAACCAGTCACTTGGGGGACGATGCCCAACAACTGAACCACACTGGTCTGGGCTTAGCTCAGTTTTTAAAAAAATGATACAATGTATGGCAGAGCCCTATTTCGTGAGAAGGTCAGTGTCTGAGGTCAACATTGAGGGCAAAAACAATGTGTAACCTACAGGTTTACGGAATGTGCTGAGGGAGGCAGCGCATTGAAGCCAGCAGTCTCTCAGTGTTCCGTGGGCATGCTCACAGCCTGCTGCTTCTTCGGGAAGTCCAGATCCCATGCCAGTTGGCAGGTGGAGGTCAGGTTGTGAGAAAAAGAATGAATTTCTCCTAGGGTGGTTTTCAGGAGGGTGAGAGGTACATGCAGTGAACAAGACTGCTCAGGGAAGGGCGATTATAGTATCCCAGCTCAGACAGACAGACAGACAGACACACATGCATGCGTGCATGCGCTCACTGACCTCCCTGAGCAGATTCCTGGGACAGGGCCTGGAGCTCGAGACAAAGATCTGAGGGTCCCCGGGACCCAGCGTGTGAGTGGAGTCACGAGAAGTCCGGGGTCCCTGAGTGGGAGGGCTGAGGGGAGGAGGGCTGGGGCTGGGCTGGAAAGCCGGAGCAATGGGAACGCCTCATTCTGGATGACAGGGCAGGGGTGAGACCCCAGGCAAGGAGCAGATCAAAAAGAGAGACATTAAGACAACACCAAAACCTCTACCCCATTGCAGCCTGTCTTGATATACACAAAACGTACATAAATTGAATTCGTAGTTTTGAGGTTTTATTTTATAGAGAATTAGAAATCAGTGCTAATAATGAATGTTAACATAACAATAACAGTATATAACATTAGGGCAAGCTTAACCTGTGCCAGGCCCTCACGCTTTTCATGAATTCTCTCGCACAATAACCCTGTGAGGCAGGTACTACTGATAAACCCATTCTGCATGTGAAAAACCCATCCTGCAGAGGTTAAGTTGCTGGTGCAAATTCATTTCTAAGTGTCAGAGCTACGTTCAAACCCACAGCAGCCTGATCCCAGAGCCTGTGTTACTGACAGTTACTCTGCAACACACTCACCCGTCACCCTGTTCATGGCTCCCTTCATCAACCATGAACACACAGTTTCTGTGTTACTTAAAGGGTCCAAACAGCACCCTGACCACTCTCTGATGGCTGAAGCATATTTGTTTCAAAGTTCAGACAAAGGTCGACTTTCCTCTAGAAGTCCCAAGCAGTATAACATTCCAGGTGGGTCCAGGCAGCTCACAAACGAGACAAGCCTGGAGACTAGGGGTGGTGTGGGATTGTGGGGCTGTGCCCCAGACGTGCCCCTTCCTCATCTGCATGGGAGCTGCACTGCACAGCGCACACTGCAACGCGACACCCACCCTCCTTCCAGGACCCACTTCAACCTGAGGGGAGGGCAATGCGCAGACAGGAAGGGCTGTCGAATACGGTCATTGTAACAATATGATTTATCTAGAAAGAACAATTGCAATTATGTAATTAACACTTTGTGTTCCGACATCATCATCTCTTAGGATTTCTGAGTGTCTTACAGATGATTTAAATACAGATCACATACATTGCTGGAGACAAAGGCTATAGTTTCAGAAGATAATTAAAATTCCCTCCCCTTCGGATTTAAGAGAATTGCCTCTGGGATGAATATTGTGCCCACCAGACAGATGAATAGATCTCAACCAGAGCATTCTAAACACAGGGCTGGAAAAGATCTTGAAGATCAATTTGTCCAGGAAAAACAAATAAATATCCAATAAATATAATACCATTTGAAAAAATCCCCTGCTCACGCGGAAATTGTTCATCAATCACAGCACTCCTCCCCACTAAGCCCGGACTAGCCCTCAGAATCATTCTGCATGCAACACCCAATCAGAGTCGAACCCTGTTTGCCGTCCTGAAAATGTGTCTCCTCTTAGCCTTCCGGTGTGATAGAGAGGGGACTGCAGTTCAGAGAGGTAAATTAACTTGCTCAAAGTTGCACAGTCAGCAAGGAAAAGCTGAGGTTTTCAAATTTCTGCTTTTATCTTAATCTCTACCCTGACTCTTGGCTCTGTTCAAAATTATTCATTACTTTGTTGATTATAAGTTTTGCACCAGGTTCCCCTTTCTTGAATGAGCTGTTTGGGATGCCTCTGCCAGCAATGCGCTGCTGTGTGACCACGGGCCTCTTTTAACCTCTTTTGGCGTCAGGTGTTAGCACGTTGAAAACGGAGCTGGTAATCTGGGTTCGTACTCCTCCCTCCCTTCCTAGTAAACTGGAATGCTCTTTTGAGAAATGTCTGCTGCTTAAATTTCTTTGACTGTGGGGAAAGGATCAGACGTTTTGAGAGCACCTGGTCCAGAGAAGGCACTGAGCTCCTGCCGCACTGTGTTTTTGTTTTACTAGAGAGTTAAACAATGAAGCAGGACACTCACTGGCCACGGCGATCTGACTATGGCAAGGCCACTTGGAAGGAAGTGGCATTTAAGCAAGACTTTGGAGATCAATAGGATTAAATGTTTCTTTTGATTATAAAAGTATTACATGGTCATTACATAATGACTAGGAAAGACAGAATGTCAAGGGGAAAAATCACTCTTATTTCCTTTATCCATAAGCCATGTCAATAATTTGTTTTATTTTTCTCTTCTAATAGCTTTTTACTCCATGCCTAAGTGTTTAGCTTTTATTCTCCTTTCACATGGTGTTTGCTAATCTACACATGTGACTTTGTATTTTGATTTTATAAAAGTCTTAATATACTACGAGAGTGCTCCTTAACCCAGTAATTCAACTTACCTAGAACAGCCAACAGAAGTGCATTCATGCCTCTGTTTGCCAAAAGGCATGTGCGTGCAGCCCCACGCTGACCGTCCACCGGCAGAGGGACAAGCACATTGTGGCACATACACAAAGTCGGAAACTCTACTGTGATGAGAATTAACTAGAGCCACGCATAGCAATGTGGGTGAATCTCATGAACAGGGTGCTGAGCAACAGGAGCCAGACACAAGAGAGAATGTGCTATGGGTCATACCATATGACTCACTGATGTAGCCGTGGTAGGAGATGTCAGAACCCTTAGGGACGGGGCTAGTGGCTGGAAGGGAGGCAGCCGACTGTAGGTCACACAGTACAGCTGACCCTTGAACAACACAGGTTTGAGCTGCAGGGGTCCATTTACACGTGGATTTTTTTCACTAACTATAGTTGGCCCTTTGGATCTGCAGGTTTTCTGCCATCTGTAGATTCAGAAACGGTATTTTCACATTCCCAAGGGCAGTTTCCCAACTGTGGGTGGAAAATATTGTTTGGATCTGTGGTTGGTTGAATCCACAGATGCAAAGAGCCAACTATAGTTAAGGGTTTGGGGAGTCAAAGGTTATACGTGGTTTCTAACTATGCAGGGGTCAGCACCCCTAACCCCTGTGCTGTTCAAGGGTCAAATGTTTAAATAGTTGGTGAAAATGTATCAAGCTGTACATTGATGACTTATGTACTTTTCCATATATGTACTATAGATAGGTCAATAAAACATTAATTAAGTAAGTTGTTGTAGGAAAATAAATCCATCAGGCAGTGGGGACCGAGAATGTCACTTTGGGCAGAAGGAGCAGCACAGAAAAAAATCTTAGGGGTGTGAAAAGGAAAACAATCCAACCAGTCACATTGGTATTCCAATATTTTGTACTAACAAACTACTCCAAAACTCAGGGCTTAAAAACAATTGCATCTATTTGCTTATACCTCTGAGTGGACAATTTGGGCGGGGCTCAGCTAGATAGTGCTGCTAGTCTCACCAAAGGTCACTCATATGGTTGTAGTCATGGAGATTGATGTGCTGGGTAGTCTGAGGTGACCTGTGCTATTTACCCTTTTTGCCTGCTCTAGAAAAATGAATCTGGGCCCTTTAAATATCCTTTTTTTTTTTTTTTTTGCCAGTTGGCGGTATGCTGTTTTGTCAGTAGAGAGAGCTGGAGAGACATTACAATAAGAAAGGGTCTTTGCTTCCTGGTTTCAGGGCCTGGCTCCCAGCTCCAGCAGTGTGAGTGGGTCCCCCATGCCCAACTCCTACAGTGGGTGGCTCCCCACCATCTCCTGTGCTGCATAGTGACAAGCAGCACCTGGAAGCCAATGGCTTCCCCAGAAAACTCTCAACTGATTTTGTAGCAAAGTGTCTTTAGCGAGACATTTCCCTATGAATGGCTTTCCTGGCACTTGACAGGGTACATTTTTCAACAACTTTCAGAGGATCATTTCTACCAAGTCCACTGGCCTGGCAGGGTACCACAGCAACTTCTCTTGCCATTTGGCAGACATGGCCATGTCCTTTCCAATGAGATCCGGGTCTCAGCCCTGGGGTGCTCTTCCTAGGGTGCTCTATGGCAGCTGTGGCTGCTCCTTATGTCGGCTAGTTCTATTTCTTTAGAGTTCTCTTTACTCCTTATTAGTCATTTCCTTGTTACTCCAACCCCTATTATAAGTAATAATTCTGTATACTAAGTGTTCCCTGTTTAAAGTACTGTGTGGTTTCTCTCCTGGTTGGATCCAGGCAGATCCATGCCTCACTCACCTATCTGGTGCTTGGTGCTGGCTGTGCCTTTCTCTCCATATGTCTCCAGCAGGATAGGCTCAGATTTTCTTTTTATTTTTCTTTCTTTTTTTCATGGCAGCTGAGTTCCAGAAGGATGAATGCTGAAAATGCAAGGCCTCTTGAGGCCAAGGCTATGATGACCCATAAATATCACTTCAACCTGTACCTATTGATCAAAGTAAGCCATAGGACAAGCCCAGATTCAAAAGGAGGAAAAATAAACTCTATCCCTTGACTGGAAGAGTCGCAAAGTCACATTGCAAATGGGCGTGGGTGCAGGAATGGGAGGAGCTGTTACAGCCATCACTGCAAACAATCTACCACAGACCCACTGCATCAAACACAACAGAATACTTTTTGAAAGTAGATTCCTTAACTCTACCCCAGGGCTGCTAAATCCAAATATCTGGGGTGCGACCTGGGAATCTAAAACTTAAACACTTCTCCTCTTTCTACCCCAGCCCAGCTAATTCATAGGCATTAAACCTTGAGAACCATGAATCCATGCTCACATATTTATTCTCATTCATCACTCTGATGATATCTTTCTATTGTCTCCTGGCTTTTATTATTTCTGTTGAGCACCAGTCAGTTTTATTATTGGTCCTTTAAGGTTTTCCCCTTAGCGTTGGTTCCAGCAGTTATACCACAATAGGCCCTAGTTCAGGTTTGTCTGTCTTTATTCTGCGTTTTTTTTTTTTTTTAAGATTTTATTTATTTATTTTTAGAGAGAAGGGAAGGGAGGGAGAAAGAGAGGGAGAGAAACATCGGTCAGTTGCCTCTCATGCCCCCAACCAGGGACCTGGCCTGCAACCCAGGCATGCGCCCTGACTGAGAATCGAACCAAGTGGTTCACAGGCCACTGCTCGGTCCACTGAGCCATGCTAGCCAGGACTGAGTGGGGTTTAAAGTGATTCTTAAATCTGTAGTTTGATGCCTTTCACCAACTTTGGAAAATTATTGAACACCATCAAATACTGCTTCATTTCTCTTTTATTCTCTCCTCTCTTCTTCCTCCTCCCCTTCCCTATCCCCATTCCCTACTTTGTTCTCTCTTCCTTTTCTTCTTCTTCCTCTCCCTCTCCATCCCCCACTCTCGGACTCCAGTTATAAATATTTAGACATTTCAACATGTTCCCCATGACCCTTTTCTGTATTATATGTCCTGTAGTCTGGGCACTTCCTACTGACCTTTCAGTTCACTAATTTTCTCTAGCTGTGCTACTATACTTCACTGTACTATTATATCTACCTAGTAAGTTCTTAACTCCAGTTACTGTATTTCAGGCTTAGAATTTTCATTTGATTCTCCTTGATAGATTCTAATTCTCTGCTAGAATTCCCCATCTGGTCATATAATTTCTTGAATATATTAATCATATATGTTTTAAAATCTATGTCTTATAATGTCAATATCTGGACCTTCTGTGAGCCTATTTCTTTTTTTTCCCTAAGATTTTATTTATTAACTTTTCAGAGAGAGGGAAAGGGAGGGAGAAAGAGAGAGAAAGAAATATCGATGTGAGAGAGAAACGTCGATTGTACGCACCCTGACTGTCACTGAAACCACAGCCAAGGCATGTGCCCTGACCGGGAATCGAACCAGTGGCCTTTTGCTTTGTGGGGTGATACCCAACCAACTGAGCTACCTGGTCAAATAGGCTATGAGCCTATTTCTATTGTCTATTTTTTTCTTCTTGGTTCTCAGGCATTTGGTCTTTTTTTATTGAGATGTCAGGTAAATTTTGATCTAATGCCAGATATTGTATATGAAAAAATTATAGCGAAATTTGAGGTTCTGAAAAATCAGAGAGACTTTTTACTTTTGTTTCTGGCAGGCGTTGAAACCCAAGTCCTAAATAAATTGAACTGATTAGATGCTAGTCTTCAATTTTGTTGGAGCTAGTCTATTTCTAATTCACCTCTCTTCCTAGGGTGTAGCTCTTTGGGGGTTCAATTTGAAAACCTGGTGTGTTTATTAGGGACACTGCTCTTTGGTGGACCCTGAAGCTTTATAACATCTCTGGATGCTCTGCTCAGCTTCTCTCCATCTCTTGAGAAACAGCATATGCCTTGAAGGGCAGAGTGGCAGTGGAGCACGGGGCTCACCTCTCTGTATTTCCCTTATCTCTGGAATCTCGACCTCCTCAGGTCCCTGTTGCTTTGGTAGTTCTCTATTGCCTTCAAGTACACACACACACATTTATTTTGTTCAGTGTTCTAACAATTCTCAGTGGGAGGGTGGCCTTCAACAAGCTAGTCTGTAATTATTCAGATTTAAAAAATTCTCACTCACCTAGCACTTATTTATATTATATTTTTCAGTAGGCAGGAACCATGGCTTATTCCTTTCTTTAGTGCTGGGCTTCCTTGCTTTAAGTTCTAATAAATGCCATTTGAATAAATGACTAATAGTTTGTAAATTGCTTTCACTTCGACAATTTTTAAAGTGTAGGCAGAAAAAGAATTACCTTTCTATAGTACTTGACATGGGGTATGGAGAAGACTTAACTCAAAGGTTCCCTGACTAACCAGAACTCTGGGCTAATCCAGAAGTGGCACGGTGCTCTGCCCCGCTGGGTCAGACTGCACTATAATATAATGGTCCAGAACGTCGTGGCCTTGGGTGTCAAGCAGACTGAGTTTACATGCCAGTTCTGCCACTTACCAGCTGTGTGGCCTTGGACAGGTTTTAGATTCCTCATCTGGTAAAGGGGAGACGATAATAATAGGAGCTCCTGAAGATACTGCTGTTGCGAAGATTAAAGTGAGTCGATGTGTGTAAAGTACTTGGCAGAGTCCCTGAATCTGTAAATAGGAGTTAGTATTTAAGGGAGGGCTGGCGCGGTGCACAAGGGGCCTTTTTTCTATGGGCTGCAGAGGTAGTGCAGCAACCAGTGATATCTCACCATTGTTTTCTCTCCGAGGGCTGGGGGCTCTACCCCTGGAGCGTTATGGTTCTCTCCAGGCAAAATGCCCACCCGAAGTCCTGCTGATAATCTCGCACCCATGAAGGCGAGGGTAGGGGTAGTCCTTACTTCTTAGGGGTCTTCAGGACCCCACTGCCTGCTTCCCTTCTGCTGAAGGCTTTCCTAAAGCCTGGTAGCGAGGGGTGGATGGAGAATCAGCAGCCCTGCTATCAGGGGAGCCCACGTCTTCCTCTCCCACTAGACCCCAAACAAATCCATACAGCAGAGTGGTTAAAAGCACAAAATCCAGAAAAAGATAGACTTGGGTTCAAATCCTAGCTCCAGCAGTTGTGGGGTCTTGGCTAAGTCCCTTAAGTTCCTTGACTCAGTTTCCTCATCTGTGTAATGGAGTTGATAATGATAACAGTGCCTACTTATAGAGCTGTTGGAAAGATTCAATGAGGCACAATAAACAGTACCTCTTACTTTTTCTCCTGTTCTTTCCCCCTAGAATGTACAAGGCAGAAGGAAATAGTACAGCTAGAACTAGAACCTGTGTCTTCAGACACTCCCTGTCTCTACCTTTGCCCCCTCCACTCCTAATATTACCCGTGCTTCGGGATTAAGGCAGGGCTTCCCAACTTCCCCCATCACGGTACATGATAGCATTTGATGCCCCTTGGTTTAAACTAATGAGGCTGTGTAAAGTCTGAAGGTCACCATCCCATCAGAGTTGGGGGCTCTGGTTACCCTAGGCTCCACCTGGCTACTTGAGAGCTAAGGGTTCTAGATCTCAACACACTTGTAACTTTTCACTGTCCCCTAGCTGGGTGCCTTTGGGTTAAGGTGTTGACAACCTCTGGTCAGAGCCAGCATTGCATTGCCCAGAGTGACACATTAACCCATTGTTGGTAAATCAGTCTTGGACCAGTTACTCAGTCTTCTAGAGGGAATCCAGAGGCCAGAGGCCAGAACATGAAAATCGGGAAGAAAATCAGAAGTTCATTCCAGTCCAGGCTGTGCCTCAAACTCATGTGATCTCGGGCAAGTCATTCCCTTTCGCTGGGATTTACTCTTCCGTCTCAAGCAGAAAGGAGTTAGGCTAGAGGAAAGATCCTCATGGTCCCTTCTGGCTCTGATATTCTAAGAATCAGGGATTCTATGAATTCCCCATTGCTTGGCTGTATTCTCTTCCTGGTGACCTGGTTCCTGCCACTAGCTCATAAAAAGTAGCAAATGGTAGACTTACTCTCCCACCCCCAACCTTGCAGGTCCTCCCAGCTCTATCCACTTGTTACTGGCTAGTTTCTGAAAATAACCCCATGTCTGGCCCAGACAGAAGGCAGAGCCAGACTTGTGCCCTGCCCCCATCAACAGAATCTCTCTGAGTCCTCTGCATGTCCAGCTTCCCCGGGCCACCCCGTCAGCATCCGGGAGAGAAGCATTCCTACTGCCCTGAATCATCTCTTCTTCCCACAGTTCCCAGGGCTTGCACAATTGTCTGCACTCATGCAGAAGGCAGGGGCGACTCTAGCAACAGGAGCGCAGCAGCTGCCCTGCAGGAGGAGGTAGAGAGGCTGCAGGCAGATGCCCAGGAGTCTGGGTTGCCATGCTCTGGAGGCTGGACTTGGCCTTGTGGGCAGTGGGGAGACACCACATACCTTGAAGCAGAAGAAGGACAGGGTCAGAATTTACGGTCAAGAAGGTGTTTGGACTCCATGAAATTAGACTGGAGCAGAGAGTGAGAGATTGGGGCTGGTAGAGAAATGCAGGCCAGAGAGGTGACATTGAAGTAGGGACAGCACAGAGGAGGAATTTAGGGTCAATTGGCAGACTGGGTGACTCACTGATGGTTTGTTCAACCACAGAAGGGACCGTGTCACTGTGCTGGGTGACTGGGATTATACTGTCATGGTATAAAAGGACTATCTGGTTTGCTGGGATGGGGAGGAAGACCCCATAGAGAGTTGAGAAAGGGTCTCAGGCTAAGAGACAAATACATTCAAATCCCTTCAGTGTTTCTCAATACTTCTGATAACTTTCTCTTATTTGGTTCTCTCAAGCCTCGAGTACTGTCTCTGTTTAGCAGATGAGAAACTCAAGGTCGTGGCAGACCTAGGACCTTGAATTCAGGTCTCCTGACTCTTGGCCCCAGAAGACTGCTTCCCTGAACAGTTGGCAGCAGAGGTAGCAGGAAGTTCCCTTCCCACTGCCTGCCCCCCTCCGCAACCCCACCCCAGCCACCGAACGGCAGTGTGTGTCTAGCACAGTGGTTTTCAACCGGTGTGCCACAAGAATTTTTAAAACATGCAGTACCTGACTATTTAGTCAGGGGCACCGACCTCTTTTCCTTTAGATTGTCAGATAAAACATTGACAACAGCCAACCCAACAATAGTCATCCTGTGTGAATGAATCAAAATTATACCTATTTTTTGTCAGATTGGCAAAAAATACATTTTCAGGTGTGCCACAGAATTTTAGTGATTAGCTTCTGCGTGCCGTGAGATGGAGGAGGTTGAAAATCGCTGCTCCGGCGCTTTCATCGCTCTCTGCCTTGCTTCGCTTTATGTCATATGAAGTGGTGAGTGGGGCCAAGTGAAGGTTTTTGACATTCAGACACAAATGGGTGATCCCTTTTTTACAGAGGAATCTTACATAAACCACTAACATGAACTCAAATAGAAAAGACCCTGCCCAGGCTGAGGCAGAGGCGGGAGACACAGAGGTATTTGGACGGTCGGCTCGCATGCCCCCGCCCTGTCACAGCCTCCGTGGGACCGCCAGCATCCCCAGGGTTCCGTGGCTCACAGTTTGCAAACCCCTGGACAAGCCAGCTCCTGTCTGAACATCCTCTCAGCCTGTGTCAGCTGATAGAATTCAGGAACTTGGATGGAAAAAAATGCTATCTTTATTTTCACTAACTTCTAACTCAAGCTAAATTCTGTGTTCAGTTATGAATGCAGACAATGACCAGAGCAATATCGGCAGTTCCTGTGACTCTGTCACCGGGAGAAATCACAGATATTTTCATATCATAGTATAGTCTTTGTAGATCTCTCGAAATATCAGGTATGCGCCTCATTACTTTAAAATGACGAGTTATTATATCTGCTGCCAGATCTCCTTAAAATGTATTAGTAAAGAAGTACACATTAGTCTATCATGAACATTTAAAAATATCTTTATAACTGTATTTTGATATGATGGTTTTCCCTGGTAGTCCTATGTATTTTATTTTATGCACTTAAAAACATCCTCAGAAGGAGCCTACAGCCTTCACCAGGTTGCCCGAGGAGTCCACGGCACCCATAAGGTTAAGAACCCCCATCCTAGGACTTCTCTTTCAGAACAGAGGGGGCTGGGGAGCATGCAGAAGCCTGCCAAAGAGGGTATGTAGGGCCTAGGATCCCTGGGGGCCCCATGCTCCGATGTGCACTCTCTGAGCCTGAGGAAAATGAGACAGGAAACTGGGGCAGGAGCAAAGGGACTCTAAGAAGTGGAGCAGAAGCCAACAGGCCAGGCTGGCAGGGCTCAGTCCAGTGGGACAGAACAGAATTCCTTCGCTCCAGTGCCAGCCAGGCTTCTTAGGGGAGCCAGGACGCCTGGCTCCTAGTCTTGCTTCCGTCATGTCTCCTTCTGTTCCTAGCTTCCTTCTCTGAGCTAACGCAGTGGTAGCAGTATCGACCTCAAGGTCAAGAGAGACCCTGTTCTGGGTCTTACTCTGCCTTCCCCTGCGGAGTGACTGTGGACGAGTCACCTTCCTTTCCCAGATCTGTCTTCATTTCTATATAACTTCTGGCATAAGGACTGTGACAGTACCTCGCCATGCCCGCAGTAGACATTGATGATAGATCTCGGCGCATGATCATTCCATGCCCTTAGGTAGCTTCAGAAGCCTTTTCAACACACTACCAGTTAGTTGGAATTAGCAAATGAAGTGAAATATATTTGCTATTGGACTAAATGATCTGCAGTTAAGGCACCATCCACATTCCCATCTCTACAATTTCCTGGGCTTTAGAGATCTGATCTCAGAAACCCAATTAAGACACTAGGAAGATGTGAAGGCCTGTAAAGCATGGCTATTTCTGAGCCGTGTGTGTGTGTGTCTGTGTGTGTGTGTGTGTGTCTGTGTCTGTGTGTAACAGAAAGAGAGAACGGTCTCAGCTGGGCTATAAATTTTCTCTCACGCACCCTACAGCAAAAACGGGGTCAGAATATGACACTCAGCTGCTGAAATCTCAATCAGCCTCCTGGAAGAGATAAACAGAGGCACGTGGAAGTCAGACTCTCATTCTTAAAAGATTTTATTTATTTATTTTTAGAGAGAGGGGAAGAGAGGGAGAGAAACATCAATGTGTGAGGTGCCTCTCACACACCAGGGACCTGCATGTGCCCTGACTGGGAATTGAACTGGTGACCTTTCAGTTTGCAGGCCGGCACTCAACCCACTGAGCCACGCCAGCCAGAGCGGAAGTCAGACTCTTTGATCAAAGTGTTAGAAATGAGCATCACACCAGGATTCATGCCACCAAGCCCAACATGTCCCCAAGTGTTTTGTGTCACAGGGAATATCAGACATGCAATGCAGTGGAATGCTAGTGACAAAGTGTGAATAACACTGGCCAACTCCTGGTGTCATTCACACAGACTCTGATCACACACGGCCAGGTGGCCAAGATGTGGATGTGCTAGAGACTGGTGGCTTCTCCCCCAAGCAGCACAGAAAGCCACTTAGGAAGTTATTTCAGAGCACTAACTTGTTCAGGTTACAGCCAAAGCCAGAAAGATACCATAATTTACCTAAAGTCACAGCCAGTTTCAGCCAGTACTAGGACCAGGGCCCAGGTCTCCACAGGCCCGCATGGCCAGGCTGCTATCATAAACACAAAGTGACAAAGTGGTCTGGGTGAGTAGTAGGGAGTGGTGGGGACTGTGGCATACTAGAGGTCACATGTCCCATTTAAAGGCAGCACCTTATAATCAGTTCAAGTTGATTGTTGGCATATGAGAAGGTGGACCCATAGTCCCACATCTTCCTTCTGATTTTTTAAAGAGAAATCAGAGCCCTGGCTGGGTAGTTCAGTTGGTTGGAGCATCATCCTGATACATGAAGGTTGAGGGTTCAATCTCTGGTCAGGGCACATATCAGAATCAATCAATGAATGCATAAATAAGTGGAACAACAAACCAATGTTTCTCTCTTTCCCTCTCTCTCTTTCTCTAAAATTAATAAATTAAAAAATGAATAAAGAAAAGCCAGAATGTAGATTTTTATATTAAAATACCTGTTTTCAAATGTCAACATCTAAATTTTTAAAATGTTAAAACAAAATGCTGTGTAGGCCAAAGAAAACACCCCTGGGGATTTCAGCATTGGGCCTGATTTGCAACTTCTGGTGGGATGAGTAAGAGCCCAGGCTCTGGATTTAGACATAAAAAGGTCTAAATCCCAGTTCAGCCACTCGTTAGCTGCACAGTCTTTTTTTTTTTTTTTTTTTTTTGATTTAATTTACTTTTTAGAGAGAGGGGAGGGAGAAAGAGAGGGAAAGAAACATCAATGTGCCTATTACATGCCCTCATCTGGGAACCCGGCCCACAACTCAGGCATGTGCCCCAACTAGGAATCGAACCAGCAACCTTTTGGTTCACAGGCTGGCGCTCAACCCACTGAGCCACACCAGCCAGAGCTGAGTAATCTTATTCAAGATTTGTAGCTTCAGTGCTCCCGTTTGTACAGTGGGAATAACATAATGGGCTACTGTGAGGATTCAATGAGGTAATGAATTTAAAATATCTAGCACAATCATTATCCCATGGTAGATGCTCAGTAGTTCCTCCACCGAAGAACCTCTAAGCTTCATGGCGGTCATGGGAATTATCCATACCCAGTCCGTCCATCTCAAACTTATTTTTCTCCAAGGTGTGGGTGCTCTGTGTCCATGGAACTCTAACTGAGACACCCAACGCCCTGGAACATGCTCACACACACCCTGCACACACCCTCCACACACCCTTGGGAGGCTTTTCAGATGCCAAGGCTGGTTACCAAGGAAAGATATTTAGGAGGCTTCCCTGGGGCAGAGCTGCAGCCTTCTAGTGTTGGGTAGGAGAGAGGCCTCCCCACTGAGTGGGGGGCTGGCTAACATGGCCTCTCAGGGGTCATTACAGCATCAGAAAATCTCCAACTTTAATTTTGTTAGCTCCTGTGCACACGTACACAGCTTACACGTACCACCTGCCCAAAGAGGTGGCTGCCTCCCTGTTCCAGGGAAACTTCTATTCTCTCGTTCCATCTCATTTTCCCTGCCACCCTGATGGGTGGGGAGGGGACTCATTGTCACAACGCCCTAAAATTGATTTGCTTGGCAGGAAGCTGCAGGGGATGGGAGAACAGGGGGAGGAAGCTCAAATGAGGTGCCTGGTACCCTGACAGCCCACCCCTTCCCCAAGCAAGGAACAGCAAGAGGCCAGTACATCTGAGGGACTGAGCTGGTTCCAAAGTACTTGCCCATCCAGTGTTGCCCTGGAGGCCCCAGATGGGGTCAGGTGTGTGAGGCAATGAACCCAAGTGTCTTCCTCTGAATTGGTTTACCCAGCCCACTTGAGCCTCCAAGGATCAAGAGCCCTCCAGATCTGGGACCCTCTAGTGGAACATGTGGTTCCTGAGTTCCTGTCCTAAGCTGCACCCCAACTCAACAACATCAACAAGGGCCACTGCATAGCCAGCATTTTTGACATTCCCTCCACTCCCCAGCCCACTGTAGAATTTAGAAGAGACTGAGGTGTAGAAAAGTGACTTGCTCCCAAAGTCACCAGTAGGTCTCACAGTCTGTATTCGAACCCGAGATGGTCTGACTCCCAAGTCCACGCTTTAAGCACACATTATACTGCCTCCCACATGAGGGCCACACTCCAGGCCTGGGTTTCAGTTTCAGGAGTCATTAGAAAACACCACTATTCAGTGATCTGTTCCCCCTGCTTTTTGTTCATATGAGTCTACATCTCCAAAAGTCCCAATGAATGGTATTTCAAAAAATAAAAGAACTCAACAAGCAGCCACGATTCCACCATAATCAAAGCATCCATGAAATACACTATTTTATTTGGCCCTAAGAATAATTTTGGTAGGCAAGCATTGCCAAGATTACAATGACCCCCTTTACAGCTGGGAAAACTGAGGTTCAAAGAGGTTAGGCAACTTTCCTGAGATCAAGTCCTATCTCCTGGTTCTCAGCACAAGCTCTGTCCACCATATACTTACTCCAGGCTTCCAGGCCCTGCACTCACCCCACCCATTCCTATCACCCCTGGCCACCCCCCAGCAGGGGCCTGAGGGGGACCACAGATCCCCCAGCCAGGCTCCCCAGCCTCAGCCAGAGGTGGGAGGAATCCAGGGTGGAGGCTCCTGGGAGCAGTCCAGACCAATATAAGTTTTCAGGCCAAAGGCTTCCACTTTCCAGAATACATCTCATGTGTGAGGCAGCACTATAGAGACCAAATCTGGGTTTGAGGTATGATCGAAGTATTTCTGCCTGGTGCCCGCATAAACTACGCAAGCTAGATCTAGGGTTCCCCCACCTAGGGTCCCCCTTCTCTGGAAATTACTCACAGGTGCCCTGTTTCTCATATTTCAAAAAGCCAAATGAAAACCAAATATTGATTCCAGATAAGATCCACGGAGAGACTAAAACACCACATTTCTTTGCTTTTGGTCAAACTTACATCAGCTCAGTAGTGTCACTGTGTTCCTGCTGACCAGAAACCACTGATTGGCCACCATAGGGCCCCAATTAACATACAAAGGGGAAAGCAATTAATGACATTACGTAACAGGTACAGCTTGGCAGACCAAAATCTTTCAAAACAAGGGGGTGTGACAGGAGAAAATAAAAGGGAAAGCTGACGTGGAAGTTTGAGCTCCTTATTTTCCCAGATGGGGAATAGGAGGCTCAGAGAGCTGGAGGAAGCTGCAAGGTCACACAGCATGGCTAGAACCAGCACCCAAAGTTGCTGCCCATCAGGAGGGGCCTCTGCCCACCACACCGTGCTATGCTAAGGTTCGAGAAGGCAGACCATCAAGACTCACCAGGGGTTGCTGAGGGGTCAGGACAGGGAAACGTCTTCTCCTTGGCACCAGTGGGCTTTTTCCTGGCAGGCAGCTGCCAAGGCCACGTTGTCTTTCCTCCCTGGGTGTCTGCCAGGGCAGCTAGGCCTGGAAGCCACCCGGGAAGCCAGCTCTGGGTGAGGTGAAGGAGGCCTCTCTGAAGAAAGCACCCTCTAAGACCCGGAGTGACTAGGCCCTGGGGTCACAGTGTGGCCACGGAGGGCTTAGTTACTCAAGCCTGCCTCCTGGCATCCAGGGATCTCTCCAGGTTGCACGGCTGGTTTTCTTGCCAACTGCTCGGTGCCTTTAAGAGAGTGATCTCAATTCATTGGCTGAGTCAGGCTCCCCCTACCTCTTTACCTGAGCAGGTGAGAGCAGCAGGCTAGGGGCAGGCCAGGGACTCAGGTGAGTAAACAAACCCTGGCAACCGACTGGCTCCCCCTTTTCCACACCCTGGTCCTCTGCTTCCTTTGGTGCCCTTACCCCTAACCCCAGGGACAACCTGGGGGTAAAGAAAAGGCAAAACATTCTGCAAAGTGCCTAGGGCTGTTCAGCTCACAAAGCTTCATTATCTCACAATAAGCCTAGACCAGTATTAGCAAATGTCTTCTCTTTGGGATGGAGAAACTGTCCTTGGAGGGGTGAAATGACTTGTCCAGTTCCTGCAGCTCTAGGAAGGAAGGTGAACAGAGTAAAATAGTGCAAGGATCTGAGTCTCCTGGTGCTACTGGACCACACCACCTCCCTCTCGGTGAAGCCTTTGGCCATCAGTTTCCACCTCTGTAAAGGGGTACAGTCATGCTAGTGTGTGAGCCTACACCCATGGTATTGAGTGTGCTTTGTTGGACTCAGAGCTAAAAGGACTTTGAAGACCACCCCGTCCCATCATTTAGCAGGCCTTCTTTCATTCAGCAGGCATTGCTATTCAGCGACTATTCTGTGCAGGCCTATTCTAGGTCCTAGGGATACACCAGTGAACAAGAAAGTCAAAGACCCTAGTCTTATCGAGTTTGCACTCTAGAGAGAGGGGAGATAGACATGAACAAGTAAACAGGTTGTATAGGTAGGTCATAACACCACAAAAAAAATGAAACAGGCTGATGTGATAAAGTAATGGGGCTGATGGTGACTATTTTAGATCGTGTGGTCTGGGAAGCTCTCTCTGAGGAGGTGATCCTGAAGCTGGGACTTGAATCATGATAAGGAACCAATCATTGGAAGAACTGGAGCAAGAGAGTTTCAGGTACTGGGAATTGCAAGTGCAAAGGACCTGAGGCAGGTGTATTTGGAGAACAGAGAGCACGTTGCTATGGCTATAGTATAGTCCAATCTCTGCACCTCTTTGTTAGTAGATAAGGAAGTGATTCAGAGAGATGAGCTGACTTGCCCAAGATTCCCTTCTCACAAATTTCCCCTTCTCTTCTTTTTTTAAATTGAATGTATTGGGGTGACATCGGTTAATAAGAGTAGATAGATTTCAAGTGTAGAAGTCTATGGAACTACATCATCTCTATATTGCATTATGTGTTCACCATCCCAAGTCAAGTCTCTTTCCACTACCATTCCTCCCCTCTTTACCTCCCCTCATCCCCTTTCTCTCTTTATCTTCATGTGTTAGGGAGGGAGACAAATCTGGAGCTCACTGGCATATGTGGGTTACCAAGCCAACGTTCATTCCGTGAACCTGCAGTGCCATAACCTCATGCTTCTCCACTCCGTAGACATGTATGAACTGCGAGGGGGAAAGGCTCTGGTTTTCAGAGTCTATCACACTGAAGAACAAAATCCCGACCAATAGAATAGAGTATGAAACATTCCAGCAGTAATGAAAACTGCCAACAGTCACACGGGGTCAGCATAGACCCTTCCTGCTGAGTTCCTTTGCATTTCCATTTTCAGAAGTTTTTACTCTGACTTTTCAAAAGGGCTGCCTGTTTTCAGCCATCATATTGATGGTGGCAGCCTTGGGATTGTCACTCGGAAACTGTTGGGCAGGTAGTGTGGGGTGGGGCAGTGAGTTGGTAGTGCTGAGAACCAGCACTTCCGGTGTGAGAGAAAGGAGATGCAGATAAAAGATGAAAGAGGTTAAGGAAAACCCTTTTCATTCTGAATTTGACTGGAAATTCCAGTATGAATTTTTTATGTGGCTGATCGGAAAACAAACAAATTATACGACCTAGTTCTGCCTACTGTTTTCGGGTGTAGAAATAACAGCCAGCATTTTAGTGAGCACCTTTAATGCCCAGACTGTGGTCTCGAAATATGACTTCCCACTTAAAGTAACCGGGCTCCTCAAAAAAACAATAGGTCATTCAACTTTGGGGCAGAAAATGTATGTGTGCTTAGACTACCCTTTAATGCCACAAACGAGAGAAGCTGGAGTCGTGGCAAAGGGACTCAGAAGACACCCTGAACAGGCTCCCATTAGCCAACATCAGGACAGTTTGAACATCAATAAAGAAAACACCTGGCTGGTGTAGCTCAGTGGACTGAGCATGGGCTGGGAACCAAGCGGTCCCAGTTTGATTCCCAGTCACATGCCTGGGCTCATGCCTGGGTTGTGGCCCAGGTCCCCGTGAGGGCCATGTGAGAGGCAACCATACATTGCTGTTTCTCTCCCTCTCTTTCTCCCTCCCTTCCCCTCTCTCTAAAAAATAAATAAAAATAAAATCTTTAAAAAAATAAAAACAACTGTAATGAGTCGAAAAACATCAAATATATTTAAATCCATGAGTTCAAAATGATATATTACAAATAAACAAAAACCTCAGTGATCATCTTGGAAGATATTAGGAAATCAAGTCATACTTTTGAAAACTAGTTAATAAAGGGAAACAATTGAGCATTTACTGTCTTTCCTGTCAAAACTGTGCCTCGGGCAACCAAACAGGAGAGGAGAGGAAGCTGCTCTGTACAGAACCATTCCAACAAATAAAACAAACACGAGTGAGGGAGGATTGACTCGGACATCATGACTTTGCCACTCCTTGTGAACTGGCTAGTCTAACAATATTCCAGAAAGAGAAAGGATTAGACATGATGGGCCTCTTGATGGAGTTAAACATCACCCCAGGAGGAAATCATGTCCCACAAATCAAACAGGAATCTGATCAAGCCTTGAGAGTGGCGGGTGACAACCTTCCTCGCTAACGGCCAGGTAATAAATATTTTAAACTTCACAGGCTCCACAGTCTCTGTTGCAACCACTCAACCTGATGCTGTAGCACAAAGAGCAGCCGTAGACAATGGCTAAACAAATGAGCATGGCTGCGTGCCAATAAAATCCAATTTACAGAAAGGGCGGGGCTGGATTTGGCCCATGGACCGTAGTTCGATCTCACTACCAGTTTATAGGAAGCACATGAAATGAACCACAGGGATGAAATAAGCAAAAGCTAGACTCGGGGAAAGCCTATCAGGAAAACCAACCTGATTTCTTTAATGAATGAATGTCAAGATATTAGAGAGAGAAAGATGGAGGGGGCATATGAAAAGACACTTAAGAAATATTGACCGATCACAATGTATGGACCTTTTCAAATCCTAACTCAGACAAATATAAAAAGGAAAACAGTACAGGGTAATTGAAGACATGTGACCACTGACTCAAATATTTGATAGGGTTAAGGAATTATCACTGACACATGGAGGCGTCTGAGGATGTACTGAGGTTATGTTTAAAAAGGGGAATCCTTATCTTAGAGATATATGTAAAATATTTAGAGATAAAATGGTGTGATATCTGGAATTTGGCTAAAAATAATGGGTGGTAGAGTAGAAAGGGAACAAAATTGGAATGGAATTGGTAATTGTGAAGGTGGATGATAGGTTCATAAAAGTCCATTATACTATTTTCTCTTATTGTGTAAATACTTGAAAATTTAACCATGAAAAGTTAAAATATCAGCCAATGAACAAAATCCTGAAGATACAACAAATTCAAATTTTGGAAAGGATATGGGCAAAGGGTAGCTCTCACTGTCGATGAGAATGTTAATTTCTAAAACAATTCTTAAGAAAAAATTTATGTATTTATCTTTAGAGAGAGGGGAAGGGAGGGAAAAAGAGAGAGACAGAAACGTCAGTGTGAGAGAGAAACACCAATCGGTTGCCTCAAGTATGCCCGACTGGGGATCAAACCTGCAACCCAGGCATGTGACCTGACTGGGAATTGAACCAGCAACCTTTCGCTTTGTGGGACAATGCCCAACCAACTGAGCCACACCAGTCAGGGCCTAAAACAACTGTTGAGAGCAATTTTTGTACATCTCATATTCCGAAAATTCCACATCTGGATATATGTCAAGAGAAACTTTAGCCCTGGCTGGTGTGACTCAGTGGATTGAGCACGGGCTGGGAATCAGCCGGTCCCAGTTCGGTTCCCGGTCAGGGCACGTGCCTGGGTTGTGGGCCGGGTCCCCTGTGAGGGCC
Organism: Micronycteris hirsuta; assembly: GCA_004026765.1. Taxonomy (NCBI): domain Eukaryota; kingdom Metazoa; phylum Chordata; class Mammalia; order Chiroptera; family Phyllostomidae; genus Micronycteris; species Micronycteris hirsuta. The sequence continues at coordinate 65,464 of PVJI01004655.1, read as the reverse complement.
ATGTGAGAGGCAACCATACATTGCTGTTTCTCTCCCTTTCTGTCTCCCTCCCTTCTCCTCTCTCTAGAAATAAATAAAGTCTTTAAAAAAAAAAGAGAGAAACTTTAGTCCATTAAGAGACATATAGAAGCATTCTTTAAAATAGGAAAATACCAAAATGGGTAAATTATAGTACATTTGAACTTTGAACCATAGGGGTAAGAGGAAGCCAGGAAATTCAGATATTTGCAAACGGCAACTACATGTGGAGCTGGGAGCTGGGGCCCCATCAGGATAGATTTAGCTCAATGGATGCTGACCTGGCGCCCACTCTGGGCCAGGCCCTCTGCTAAGCGCTGGGGATAGAGAGGCAACGTCCCCCAAGGGTCCAAGGTCTCAATATCAGAGCTGGAGGGGTCCTAACATATCATCTAGCTTAAGCTACCCATTTCACAGATGTGCAAAGGAGGCCCAGAGAAGTTAAACAACTTGCCAAGGCACACATTTGGTTCGTGGAAGAACCGAACCAACTGAGCTAGACCTCTGGTGCTCAGAGAAATTGGGAGATTTGGGAGCTACACATTCTGAAGCTGAATCTTGGCTCTGTAACTCACTAGCTGTGACCTTGGCCCAATTTGAAATGTATTTTTGTTTAATTTTTTAAAGATTTATTTATTTTTAGAGAGAGGGGAAGAGAGAGAGAGAGAGGGAGAGAAACATTGATGTGAGACAGAAACACCGATTGGTTGCCTCCTGTACGCACCCCAATCTGCTGGGGACTGAACCTGCAACCCAGGCATGTGCCCTGACTGGGAATCAAACCTGTGAACTTTGGCTTTGCAGGACGATGCCCAACCCACTGAGCCACACTGGCCAGGGCTTGGCCAAGCTTTTTAAAGTCTCTTTCCTAAGAAGGATAATAATACCTACTTTATAGGTTGATGTGAGGATTAAATGAAATTTAAGGATTAAATAAAACCATTGACCCTGTGACAGAAAAGAAGTAAGACCTCAATAGGTAGGCTATTTACTTGTATTATTATTAATACAGAGTAAGGCTTTAGCAAAAGGACAACATGGTACTTTTATGTTGCTCTTAAAATAGTTAACCCCACGCTTGTAGAGCCAGGATGGCCAAAGCTCTGTACCAAGATGATGGTTTGGTCCAGCTCAGCGAGGTGCTTCTGGCCCAGGCCCTTCTCCTGGCATGCATGTGTAAGGGGATCCTCCCCACCCACCCACTCTGCCGTGACTGCTCTCTGAGGCCCTTGCTGAGACATGACAGGGTAGCGCACTCCATATGGATCCTACTCTGCTGCCCTGAGCCTCAGATCCCTGCAAATGGGCATATTAGAACCTACCTCACAGGACTGTGGTGAGGTTTAAGTGAACTAATGCTTAGCATATAGTAAACCCTCAATATATTGGAGCTATGATGCCCACACTCCCCACCCTCAAAGTGCTTTCAGTCCACGGGGGAGAGAGTCGGAGGCCACTCCATCCTTCCCGTTTCACCCTATGCTGTCACATTTCGGGCCGGGATCAGGGCCCAGAGAGGTGGGTTCTAACAAGGACGAGCCACATATCCTCCGTCTGAAGCCACCCACACGCTCACTCCATTCTCAGCTCTGCAGAATTGCTGGGTATCTCTGGCTGCTGAAGCCAGAGCATCATATGCCCTGAATAATAAAGTCATCCAGAAAGTTCCCTGTGGTGAGCTGGGCACCACACTCTGCTCTGCACCCTGGGGGCCAGGCAGCCAGAAATATCACAAAAGTTCTGCCCTCAAAGCCAAGCTCCTGTCCCCAGCACACCGGAGCCATGGCGCGCAGGGAGTGTTAATAGCCAGTCCCTTCCCTTTACTGATGCCTTCTTCTTCCAATGAAACCATTTGTACAGAGTCTAGCAAAACACTCTCAGTAAGCCCAGTGACCATTTGCCCCAACTTTCCCAACCATAGAGAGCCAAAGCCATGGTCACACTAATATGAGACAAATGAAACCAGTTAAATATAGGGTGGCACAAAAGTAGGTACACAGTTGTTCCTATGGAAAGTAACGCAATGATCGATAAACCACGATATAAGAGAAAACTCTGTTTCATGCACTCACAACTGTTGCCCATCTCTGTCTATCTGGTCTACCCATGGAGACAGGCATACAGTTGTTCTCTCAAGCGGACGTGGAAGCTGTAAATGGGCAGCTGCTCACAGGCTGCAGGCCCCATGGACAGCTGGTCAGCTGGGTTGTTATGCACAGTGAGCTCCCCACTCTGCCCAGCACTCAGCACTAAACACCGCACCTAGTCCTGAGTGGTCACTCGGAACATATTTTCAAGTGAATAAAGTTGCTTAGTTAGACAGTCAGCCAACGGGTTTAGATATTCCTATTGCACATTCTCATAACAGCCTGAATTTTTCCTGCTCAGTGCTCATCATACTTGAAATCCAGTAATTGCACATGTAATTATTTAATGTATGCCTCCTTGACAGGACAGTCAGCTCCCCAAAGGTAGGGACTATCTCCAGTATTGTTCACTAGTTGTATTCCCAGTGCTTAGAGTGGGATTTTGCATATAGCTGGCACTCAATAAATGTTTGTTGAATGAATAAATGAGCACAGATGGACATGGTCAGTGGTCCAACCTACCTGCCAATCTTGAAGCATTGCTCTAGGTGTTGGGCCCCACTACCAGGCCAAAGGAAGCTGCCCTAAGTTTTTCTTTGTCAAGATGCCTACAGTATTATCAGGAAGTGGGGGGAATGGGGGTTTGCTAACCCCCAGGCTCAGCTGTTTAGAAAGAGTCTGCTTCCTAGAAAGTCTGTCCATTTATACAAGAGACAACACGCAACGGGAAGCAGGCTCATCTGCCAGTTAACCAGGGCCTTCCCTTTGCCTCTAGGTGGTGATTTGGGATATCTGGCCTGGAGGTAGATGTACTGAATTTCAGCCTGAAGTTAATCACAGGATCTACACTGTAGAGTTATCAGCAGATGTGTAAATATTTGCTACAGGACCTGACAACGGCACGAATGCTCAGTAATGCCACCTAGAGTTGTTTTTGCTATCAATACACTGCCTTCAAGACTGTCCTTGGATGAAGGGCACCCCGGATGCCACCACTTGGGTGAAGATCTTCAGGGTAGAAGTGTGGTGGTAGGTGCTGGGCTTCACCAAGGCATCTCCTGGGCCCAAGCTGGCCAGACTGCTGGCAAGAGGGAGCGAATCACCTCCGTGTCAGATCACTACTCAGTCTGACTTGGGCAAAAGTTAGCCCGCACACTCCTTAAGTCCAGAGAGTAGACCAGCTCAGCCAGATCCAGGAGCCAAAGCAACATCATGGGGATGTCTCTTTCCTGTCTCCATCACCCCACACTGATGTCTTCTGTGTTTCAGACACGCTTGGCCCCACAAGGTGGCTTACATCCATCCTATCCTCTCAGCTACCACAGAAAAGAGAAAGTTTCCTTTCCCCCAAATTCAGATCAAACCCCTAGAATCAAGTCTCACTGGCAGTTATTGAGTCACATGATCACCCCCGAACCAATCATATGGCCAGGGGATGCAAGACTCTGATTGGCAGAGCTGAGTCACATGCCCACCTCTAGCATATGGGCTACAGTAGGCTTCACAGATGGGAAGGGAAATTTCCCCAAGCAGTGTAAGGTTGCTGCTTCCAGAGAAGGGAGAATGTTGCTAGATCAGCAAAACAAATATCCCCTGCAGATTGCAAACCTCTCTGCAGATCAGGTGACGAGGGCAATGTCACAGTAAAACCAAACAAACATCAATTTTGTCAGACAAATAAAGTGGTAGGATCTGGAGGGATTCCCAGCGGGCAAGGGGGCATCACGCAGTTGTCTACCAAAAGACCTGTTTTAGACGTCCTGGTCAGGTAGCTCAGTTGATTGGAGCATTGTCCTGATACCCTAAGGTTGCATGTTCTATCCCCTGTTGTGGCACATACAAGAATCAACCAATAATGCACGAATGGATGGAACAACAGATCAATGTTTCTCTCTCTCGCTTAAAAAAAAGGAAAAAATCAATTAAATGACTTGTTTTATAGGGCCCAGATTAGGGTGAGGCACTTGCCTCAGGCACTAAATAAAGGGAGGCACAAAAACACTTAGTAACCTAAATAAATAATACTTGAATACAATATTTTAAAAGTAAAAAAATAACACAAAACTCTATGATAAACAAAATACCGAAATTTAAATAAAGGCAGGATGAGTAATGGAGAGCCATATAGGCACTTAGAACAAAGTGAAAAATCAGAATTACCGATCCCACTTTTCTTTAAAATTTTGGTATTTTGTTCATCATGAATGTTTTGGCATTAATTTTGGTTTTTAAAATGTTGCACTAAAATGTTATTTATCTTGATCATTGTTTTTTTGGCACCATCCTAAATGTTGTGCCTGAGGTGGGTGCCTCACTCCCCTCACCCTTGTCTGGGCCCTGCTGCCTTATGTGGGATTTGCTGGAGGAAGAGAGGAAAAACTACCCTGAAGTGAATGGATGTATCCGAAACTGACTTCCCTTGTGGGAGGGGCTCTGGGCTGGAAGAGGGGCCCTGGGATCAGCCCGGTTCTGCCATCAGTGTGCTGTTATTCGGTTACCCTGGGAAAATGTTTTCTTCTCTATCCTCAGTTTTTCCTCTTGCATATGACAGGCAGGGCGTGATTGGTGGTTTTCAAGCAATAGAACTCAATCCCTCTATTAGAAAACAAATTTAAATGTAGCTGTGGCAGGCGGTGTGTGCTGAGGTAGACCCATCTGCACCTCTGTCCCTCCACCAACTCGACAGCCCCCTCCAGGTGTTCCATGGAGCCCTAAGGAGTTCCAGGGAATATGGCATGAAAACCATTAAATTCAATGACCTCTAAGATCCCTAAGCCAACCCATTTTTCTGCCTGTACACATCTCAGTTCCTCCTGTCTATTCTTCATTTAGGTGTTTCTCAGATGGCCATAGTTCCCTACATCAAGGAAACCATAGCTGCTATATTTGAAATGCTGTCTCCATGGTCCTGCTCTAGTCCCCCTGAATCAGAATCTCCAGGGCCTGGGCCAGGATACATAATTTTGAACGATCACTTTCCTGCCAGTTGATGTGTTACCATAAGTAGTTAACTAGTCATTAATAAGAAAGAGAGCAAAGGGAATTAGACATTGAGTTTAATAATCTGGGGAGCACAAACCTGTGTGCCTAGACAGGAAGCTATAGCATTTATAGAAGATGTCCACTGAAATGTTTGGGCCCTCCCCAATTTTTTAAAAGATTGTATGTATTTTATTTTTTAGGCAGAGGGGAAGGGAGGGAGAAAGAGAGGGAGAGAAACAACAATGTGTGTGTCCCTTACTGGGGACCTGGCCCACAACCCTGGCTTGTGCCCTAAGTGGGAATCGAACCTGCAACCCTTTGGTTCATAGGCCAGAGCTCAATCCACTGAGCTACACCAGCCAGGACGGCCCTCCCCAATTATTTCCATAGAACCTCATGAGTTATTTTGTTTTGGAGCTTTCATTACAACTGTCCTTCTGAAAGACCAGGGTGAGGAGGGGAAAAAAAAACAGGAATAGTCAGATAAACCCAGATAAATGAATCAAAGTTTACCAAGTGGAAACAGATCTCAATGAGCTCTCTAGGGACCCTTTCCTAGACAAAACATCCTGGCAGCCCCCGTAGTTTGTATCCCAAAGAAATCATCTGTGCACGTCTTTTCTTCTGAAGTAGCACTGGTAACCTCAGGGATTATTTATTGAATTATCAGGTTTCTTATTAGTACATTAATGGGGTCCTGGAGCTAGGAGTGAGCATGCCCATAAAACTGTCAAGAGAATTCATTTTTGACTTTGGAAATATGGTAGATTCTTGTCAATGGTAAGGGAAACAGCCATTCATTCATGCATTTCCCCCACCACTCAACTACCTTGGCAGATTCATGGGTGCATAAGACATTTCTTCTGCCTTTATCCCCAGCTTTATTGAGATATATTTCATATGCCATACAATTCACCCATTTAAAATGTAAATTAAATTGTTTTTAGTATATTAAGGACATGCAATCTTCACCATGGTCAATTTTAGAATATTTTTATTACCTCAAAAAGAATGCTTGTACACTTTAGCTATCACTCTCCAAAATCCTCCGCCTCCTCAGCTCTGAACAACCACTAATCAGCTTTCTGTCTCTATAGATTTGCCTATTCTGGACATTTCACTGAAATCAGTTAGCATGTTTTGGGGGTTCATCCATGCTATAGTATGTATCAGTCTACCAGTCCCCTGTTATCTGCAGGGGACACATTCCAAGACTCCCAGTGGTCACCTAAAACCATGGTATATACAGTTGACCTTTGAACAATGTGGGGGTTATGAGGACCAACCAACTGCATAGCTGAAAATATGAGTATAAGTTAAATTGGCCCCCTGCATACTTGGATTTCCAACCACAGATTAAAAATACAGTTGACCCCAGTGAAATTTCAGGAAAGAGAAATTTTTAAAAATTACTATTTCAATTACAATAAAAGGAATAAAATACCTAGGAAGAAACTTAACAAAGGATGTGAAGCACCTTACACTGAAAACTACAAAGCATTATTAAAAGAGACTGAAAAAGACACAATGAAATGGAAAGATATTCCATGTTCATGGATTGGAAGAATCAACATAGTTAAAATATCCGTAATACCAAAGCAATATACAGACTTAATGCAATCCCTATCAAAATCCCAATAATATTTTTTATTTTATTTTTTTACTTATTGATTTGAGAGAGAGAGAAACATCAATTTGTTGTTCCACTTATTTGTGCATTCATTGGTCGATTCTTGCATGTGCCTTGACTGGGCATAAAACCTGCAACCGTGGCACATTGGGATGACACTCTACCAAGCTGAGTTATCTGGCCAGGGCCCCAATGACATTTTTAAAAGAAATAAAACAAAAAACATTAGATTTGTGTGGAATCACAAAAGACCCTGAATAACCAAAGCAATCCTCAGAAAGAAAGGACACAGCTGGAGGTATCACACTACCTGATTTCAAATTATACTACAGAGCAACAGTAATCAAAACAACACGGTATTGGCAGAAAAACAGACACACAGACCAATGTGACAGAACTGAGAGCCCAGAAATAAAACCACATGTATATGGGCAAATAATTTCTTACAAAATATAGGAGCCAGAAACATATAATGGGAAAAAGAAGGTATCTTCAATAAATGGTTCTGGGAACATTGAAAAGCCACATGCAAAAGAATGAAACTAGATTAGTTTGTCCTCATGTATAAAAATTAATTCAAAATGGATCCAAGACTTAAATATAAGATCTGATATAATAAATTACATAGAAGAAAACATAGACACTAAATTTATGGACCTTGGTCTAAGAGAACATTTTATGAATTTGACCCTAAAGACAAGGGAAGTAAAGGCAAAAATAAATTAATGGAACTATATCAAACTAAAAAGCTTCTGCACAGCAAAAGAAACCACCAAAGAAACAAAAGTGCAACCAATTGAATGGGAGAAGATATTTGCAAACAACAGCCCTGACAAGGGGTTAATATCCAAAATATTTGAAGAACTCATGCAACTCAACACCAAACAAACATAAAATCCAATTAAAAAATGGGCAGAGGACCTGAACATTCTCCCAAGAAGACATACAAATGGCCCACAATTATGTGAAGAGATGCTCAACTTCACTAGCTATTAAGGAAATGCAAATCAAAACTACAACGAGATACTACCTCTCACCTGTTAGAATGGCTGTTGTCAACAAGACAAGTAATAGCAAGTGTTGGAGAGATTGTGGAGAAAATTGAACCCACATTCACTGCTGGTGGGAATGTAAACTGGTGCAACCACTATGGAAAACAGCATGGAGGTTCCTAAAAACTAAGAAGAGAATTACCATATGACACAGCAATCCCTTTATCCCTCTTCTGGGTACCAAAAAGTGTGAAAAAATGTATTCATGAAGATATATGTATCCCAATGTTCATTGCAGCATTATGCACAGTGGCCGAGACATGGAAACAACTCAAATGTCCTTCGATAGATGATTGGATAAAGAAGATGCAGTACTTATATCCTACGGAATGCTACTCCACTGTAAGAAAAGATGAAATACTGCCATTTGCAACAACATAGATTAACCTTGAGAATATTATACCAAGCAAAATAGATCAGTCAGAAAAAGCTAAGAACCATATGATTTTATTCATATGAGGGATATAAAACTGAAACTCATAGACACAGACAACAGTATGGTGGTTACCGGAGGGAAGGGGGTGGAGGGTAGCAAAGGGTAAAGGGGGTCAAATATATGGTGATGGAAGATGATTTGACTTGGGTGGTGGACACACAATATGATATACAGATCATGTATTATAGAAATATACACTTGAAAGCTATATAATCTTATTAGCCAATGTTACCCCAATAAATTTAATTAAAATAAATAATATTTTTTAAAGATTTTATTTATTTATTTTTAGAGAGAGGGGAAGGGAGGGAGAAAGAGAGGGAGAGAAAGAGCAATGTATGGTTGCCTCTCACATGGCCCTCACTGGGGACCTGGCCTGCAACCCAGGCATGTGCCCTGACTGGGAATTGAACCGGGACCCTTTGGTTCCCAGCCCACTCCCAATCCACTGAGCTACACCAGCCAGGGCAAAATAAATAATATTTTTTAAAGATTTTATTTATTTACTTTTAGGCAGAGGGGAAGGGAGGGAGAAAGAGAGGGAGAGAAACATCAATGTGTGGTTGCCTCTTGCGTGCCCCCTACTGGGGACCTGGCCCTCAACCCAGGCATGTGCCCTGACTGGGAATCAAACCAGCGACACTTTGGTTCACAGGCTGGTGCTCAATCCACTGAGCCTCACTAGCCAGGGCAAAATAAATAAAATATTTAAAAAAGAAAATACATCCAGTTGACATGAAAAACGTAGGTTTGAACTGTGCAGGTCCACGTCAACACGGAGTGAACCTGTGCAGTTCTAACCCATTGTTCGAGAGCCAACTGTATACTCTGTTTTTCCTATATATACACACCTACAGTAAAGTCTGATTCCTAAATTAGATCCAGCGAGAGATGAACAATACCGAACAATAAAATGGAACAATTATAACAATCTACTACACTGAAAGTCCTACGAATGTGGTCTCTCTCTCAAAACGTCTCATTGCACTGGATCTACCCTTCTTGTGATGTGAGATGACACAATGACACCCCTCTTCTTGTGATGAGACGGAGCGAGATGAATGACGGAGGCATTGTGGGTAGCATTAGGCTACTATACGGTGACTTGAACACAAGCACTGCCAAACCGTGGTAGGAGACCTAATAATCCACACGGCTACTGAGTGATTAACAGGCGGGGCGCCTGCACAATGTGGAGATACTGGACAAAGGGATGATTCACTTCTTGGATGAGACATCCGGAGATTTCGTCACACGACTCACAAAGGTGCACAATTTAAACCTTATGCATTGTTTATTTCTGGAATTTTTCATTTAATATTTTTGGACTATAGATGGCCGTAGGTAACTTAAACCATGAAAAGTGAAACCACAGAGAAGGGGAACTATGTACTTCCTTTTTATGGCTGAATAATATTCCACTGTGTGGGTAGGTCACATTTTTGTTTATCCATTTATCAAGTGATGGACCTTTGGGTTGTTTCCACTTTTTGACTATTCTGAGTAATGCTGCTATTAACACTTCTGTACAAATTTTTGTGCAGATATGTTTCCTTCCTCTGCTTGGGAAGAGCTGCTGGTCTAGCAGATGTAGGTGCTAAAACTGGACCTATGTATTTCCAGTGCTAGGATGTCGCGAGAGAACAGGCAGCACAGCGTGATGGCTAACAGCACTGATTCTGCCTTTACTGAGTTCCTCACCTTTCCGTGTGTTGTTGTCTTACAGGTAAAAAGGGATCACTGTTTTCCTTATCCTACAGGACTGCTGTGAGGATTACACGAGTCAATGCATGTTTGAAGCTTAGTACCAACCCTGGCACATCGTAAATGCTTGATAAAAGTTTGCCATTATCATTTTCCTGCTGGAGATTTCTAAGAGTAAGTTTACTAACAAACGATGCACTATCGTGATGGTAAAGTCATCATTCATTCACCAAATGTTTATCGAATACATTATGAACTTGGCACTGTAAGGTAAGTACAGGCCTGACTCCTACTTCCAGGAGTTTGCAGTCTATAATCTTAATGGCAAGACCACTGGCATGCATTTCCAAAAATTAAGATTCTCCTTTATAACCACTTACCACACCTCACAAAATTAATAATTTCTTTATACCCCAGTTCATAATCCCACTCCCCCACTGTCTAGAAACATAGTCTTCATAGTTTTTTTTCTAATGAAACAAGCACGAATCACGTCTTACATTTAGTGTTAAACTGTTAGATCTCTTTAACTCTAGAACCTGTTCATTGCTTTTGCTTTTGTTTTGATGACATTGACTTTAAAGAGCTTATATCACTTGTCTTACAAACTGTCCCACATTCTGTATTTGCCTGACTGCTTCTGGTATTTAACCCGTTCCTCTGTCCTCTGAAATTCCTCTAATGTGAAATTCCCTTAACATGTCCTGATGGGATTCAGACTCAACATTCTGGGCAGAAGCCAACACAGGCAAAGCTGTGTAGTCCACTGCATCCTACCGGGAGGCAAGCAATGCTTGGTTGTCTGTTCCACCATTGGTCACGGGTTAAGGTCGGGACAAGCAGATAGAGGAAGAAGGAACTAGGAAGAAAGGAAAACCCTTTCCAGGCGATGGTGTTTGAATAGGGCTTTCAAGGGTGTGGAGGAGCCTATAGGGTGGAGAAAAGGGAAGGAAAAGGGTTTTCTAGGTAAACATGGAGAAACAGTGTTGGGAAAGTGAGTAACGAGCTTCTGGAAGTAGGAGGTGGTAGCCAAATGTGGTTGAGAATTGTTACAACAGGCGCAGGGGGTGAATTTACTATGTTCCAGGAACTATGCTAAGTGACTCACTTAATTCCTCACTGGGTCCTGTGGAGTGGGTGCTACCACCCCCATTTTAAGGGTGTGGAAATCGAGATTTAGTGATATGTGGTAACTTGCCTAGGGTCATACAGCTAGAACAGGAAGACTCGGGATTGGAATCTGAGGGCCTAACTCCTGACTGAGTCTCTGCTTGGAAGATCACAAAAGTCTACGTTTCAGTAACAGGGCCAGTGAGTTGGAAAGGCAGGTTGGGTGTAGGTGGAGGCAGGCCTTTCCAAGGAGTACGGGTGTTACTCCAGCGGCAGTAGGGGCGGGACCATAGTGCCAGGGAACGGAGCTGCTGGGGTCAGCTACTCTCACTTCTCACCCCAGCAGGTGAAGGCTGGGCACCCCTTCTGGCGGGCTGAGCCCAGTGAACAGAGATCCGGGGAGGAATTCAAGTGCCTCTCCAACCCCTGCGCAGAGCCCCACTCTGCGGGCACTGCAGGGGATGAGTCGGAACCCATGAGGTTTCCCCCTTCTGGACACCCCGGAGCCTTCCAGTGCTCAAAGAGGCTGGGGTCCTGGGTGGGACCCGACGCGCGCGGCACCCACAGCGCCCACGGACCCCAGCCGCTGTGAACAGCTGCAGTATCCACCATACCCTCCCGAAGGCCAGGCCCCCTGTGGGGCCACAGTGCGGTGGGTTGCGGGCTGCAAAGAGCCGGTGAAAGGATCGGCTTTAACGTTCTCAGGCCCAGAGAGGGGAAGCGACAGGCCCAAGATCTCACAGTGAGACAGTGGCAGAGGCAAGACAGGAATCTGGTCGTGCCTCTTGATTCCAAGTCCGCTATTCTCTCAGGATGGTGTCTATTTCTGAATTAAAAGGAACGGAGACACAATCGCTACGGACTGGTTACGGGGCTGCAGAATACTCCGGGGACTCCTTCCTTTTTTATTTACATTTGCCCCCTTCGGGAATCCTCTCTGAAGGACCCGGCAAAGGAGGAAGCTGCTGCTCCGGGCGCCCTCCGGGACTGGCTGCTGTCACCCAGCCCCGTATCCCCGCAGGGCCTGCGCGTCTGTCCCATCCCGGACAGCAGCCAGTCGCGGGTGGGTGAGCCCTCTGTGCCGGGGATTCCCGGGCGGAGCTGGCGGTGGGGTGCGAAGCCTGCGCCCCGCGCCCCATCTTTCGGCCTCGGCAGGGAGGGTGCAGAGGTGGAGAGCGCAGAACTGCGCCGGGGCCGGGCTGCGTGGGTTCCGATCTCTGCCTGATACTCATTAGCTGTGCGGCCTCAGCTGTTCGCTTATCCTCTCTGTGCTTCCGTTTCTTTATTTTTAAACTGGTGAAAATAAAGTAAGTGTGAGGATTGGGTGTGAGGATTAAATAACACAAGTAGTATTCTAGGGCATAGTAAGGCGCTTGCCACGTGACACGCCTGGTTTTATTATTATTTTTAATTTTATTTTTTTCCATCACCATTTATTCCCCCATACCCTCTTCCACCTCCACCCACGCTCCTTCCCACCCCCTGGGTAGTCACCACACTGTTGTCTGTGTCCATGAGTTCTTTCTTTTTTTTTCTCTCAAGCCCTCCACCCCACCGCACCATGGTTATTATTTATTGACCTGGCAGTCAGTAGGCTTGGGTGCCTGCCATTAACCTACCTAGGAATTGGACAAACCTTCCAGATCCTGCATGAAACCATGAAGACCTCCCAGAGGAAGGGCACTCAGGCTAAAGCCTACCTTGATTCCCAGAATGTAAAGCACAGCTGGCATTCGGGGTGGGAGAGAGCAGCCTGCGTGCCCCCCGCCCTCCCCCACCCAGCACTAACCTGGACTCAGAGGCCTACTAGCTACTCACTTCGGGGTAAACCCCTTCATCTTTGTGACTTAGTTTCCTTGATAAAACGGGGTGGTGACAGCGTGAGAAAGTCAGATCCCTGACTATGTTTAGAATGGAAGGAAACAGCAAGAAAAATATTTTTCCAAAGCGTATTTAATAACCTGGAAATATGGTGCCAATATACGTACGGTGTTTGTTTTTGTATTCCGAATTTCTTATTTAAAAATTTTATGAAAAGAGGCATTAATGCATCCTTGTGGTAAAAGTTTCACAGTGTATTGTTAATCAGAAATGTGACCCCAAGTTTGTTTTGACGAAATATAAACACACTGACAAAAGATAAAGATAAGGAAATCCACCAACACTTTAACAGTGTTACTGCCTCTGGGTGGTAGGCTGACCGGTGATTACTGTCTTCATCTTTATTTTTCTATATTTTCCCATTTTTCTAACAAGGATATATTATTTTTATAAACAGAAAAAAAGTACAATTATTTTTAAAGAAAACTAATGTGTTTATTTTTTCCCCAACTATTTTATTTGTATTTTTAAGTTTTTTAAAATATTCCATTTATTTATTTTTAGACAGAGGAGAAGGGAGGGAGAAAGAGAGGGAGAGAAACAACCATGTGTGGTTCGCGCTTAAGCTGAGGTACACCAGCCGGGGCTGCATTTTTAAGTATTTTTTATTGACTTAAACTAATGTGTTTAAAAATACTCAAAGATGAAATGTTTCCTATGTGTGAGTAATCAGAAACCTTTAAGATTAAAATTCTACCTTTTATCTCTTTTTTCCCCTCTATCTCATTGACATTTTTAAAATTGAATTTATTTCCATAACTTTGGTTAATAAACTTATAAAGGTTTCAGGTATACAATTCTGTAATACATCATCTGTGTATTGTATTGTGTGCTCACCACCCTACAAGATTCTGCTTTCTAGAAGCACCTCTCCCCTAACCACGGGCCAGTCCATGATTTTTTCTCTTTGAAAGCCTCATGCAGCACTCCCCACTCCAGTGCTTCCAGAACATCACCAGCCTCCTTAGCCAGAAGTTCCTCTTTAGAAGTTAGGCCTGGCCGGGCCAGGGGAGCCAGCCGTGTGCAGTGCACGGTGGAACTGCAGAAGACCCTTGCAGTCCCTGCAGCTACTCAGTTAGCTGAGGAAGCCTGTTACCTTCCAGTCTAAAAACAAGCCGTGGCATTTATGCCCCACCCCCGGCTTTGGGTTATCTGCCTCTTCTGTATGTTCTTCATAATCCATGGGAGTGTTCTTAGAGTCCTCCTACAGCCTCAATGAACCTAGAAGCTCAAAACCTCAATGGCTCATTTCCTTCAGGACAGGTATTGGCCAACTTCCTTGGTCTGGCACTTAAGGGCCCCGTGGGATCTGAACCAACTTTCCTGACAACTCCCACATGTCAACCAAATGGTTTGCTAGCCAGTTGCACAGTTGGACAGGAAGGGACAATGACTGAAGAGAGCTGAGTAGAAGAATGCAATGGGGAAAGGTGGGGACAGTGGCAAAATGGAGCAAGCACGGACTTTCGAAAGGGACCATCACTTCTCAGTGGCAATAGATGGCTGCCTGGTAGGATCTTCCAATTTTTTTCAAGAGGATCAGAAAATCTGGATCTTTATGTGAAATCTCCTGATTTTTAAGTACTTGCAGCTTATTCACCAAACATATTTTGCCAGTCTGCTGATCACAATTTGTGACTTTTCATAGGAACACATTGAACTTTCCTCCCGCTGTACCTCTGCTTTCTCGGTTCCCGCAGCCAAGAACATCCTCCCACTCATCTGGGTCCGATGAACTCCACCTAGTCTGCCGGGCCCCGTTCAAACACCATCTCTGCTGGGACCATCCCTGGATGACCTCAGCTAGAAGCAACACCTCCTTCCTTGGGGCAGCCACCAATAAGTTAGCTCTGAGCCTGTCCTTCTCGTGCCACAGTCATGAGTCCTATGTCCACGGATAACCGTGAGTTCCTGAAACATGCAACAGATATTTACGGAGCACCTGCTCTGTTGCAGGCACCAGGCTAAGAGAGAAATTACCATGGCCAAAGGAGCTAATAAGAGGCCAGTGTGGCTGAAGCGTGGGCAGAGAGGGGGAGCATGGCAAGGAGGGCGAGCATGTATGATACGGTCACTACCATGGCTGAGAAATGACTGTACCATACATGATCTGGAAGGCCATGAAAGAGTTTGATTCTTATCTTGAAATGTCTTCTATTTCCCCCTCCATAACCACATTGCCTATGGGTGTCACTGTGCATGGACACTCCCACAGAGAGTGCACAACAACAGAAACTGCCTTTACAGAGCACCTACCATGAGTCACCCGCTGTGCTGAGCCCACAGGTCCAGTTCAGTCTTCCTTTCTTATCCTAACAAGGAAGTAAGTATGAGGGGGGAACCCCCAAAATGGAGTTATCTTCTGGAGGGTGGGTCCCATGTAGTACAGGCCTCCCTCACTAGGTGTGCATTCTAGGAACCCATCTGTAGCAGTGTGCCAACTGGTGTTGTTGTGAGAGGCTGCATTCAGCTCTGGTGATTTTTTTTTTGAAGACTCTATCAACATTTGCCTATTTCATGATGGGTGATTTAAGAGCACACCTGCCCACACCATACTGAGTGTTCAGCCATTTTTTACCAAAAAGGCATGATCCTCATTCCTACCCTCCCAATTCACCTGATCTTGCCCTGAGCAACATTTTTTTTTGTTTCCCCGGATGAAAAAAGTCCTCAAAGGGAAACATTATGCAGATGTGGAAGAGGTGAAATGAAAAACAGCAGAAGCACTAAAAGGCATAAAAATTGATGAGTTCAAAAACCGTTTTGAGCAGTGGAAAAATTGTCTCGACAGGTGTATTGGATCAAATGGAGAGTACTTTGAGGGTGACTGAAGTTTAAACATGTAAGAATAAATACACAATTTTTAAAAATAAATTCCAGTTTTGCGGGGGGGTCCCCCTTGTATTTTTTTATTCCAACTAAACAGCTGAGAAAATTGAGGCAGAGAGGATGAGCAGCCTGCCCACAGTCACCTGGCTGCCAAGGGGCAGGCCAGAACCCTGCCCAGCCCTGGGATCTGATCCCCTCCTCTTGGTTGCCAAGCAGCAATGGCCCTCATGAATAAACTCGCTGGGGTAGTCCAGAGCCTGGCTACTCCAAGGTGGGGGGCTCGGGGCTTCTGGCACTGGCATCACCTGGAAGCTTGTCAGAAATGTCAGATCTCAGATTCCACCCCAGTTCTACTGAGTCAGAATCTGCATTTCACAAGAGTTGTTGCCCATTACTGGCTGAGGAGCACTATGGTAGAGAATGATTCGAGCAAGAATCGCCTTTGCAGGCCTTATACAACAGTCTAGTGCCTCAAAGGCCAGGTCTCCAGGACTCGAAAACAACTTACAGCCGTGTTTGCCAGAATTGCCAACTGTCCTATCCATGCACCAGCCCCAGTATTGTCTTCTATTGCAGCTCCGAGGGCAGGGCTGTGAAAAGCTACCACCGACTCCAGAGAAGGGCCGCTGCACATGCTTTCTGCTCAACTTCTTCGTATCAGTCTGCCCTCACACAAGAGTCAAAGCTGCCTAACCCTTCTCCTGGTTAAGTGCTGCTACAAATCACCTTCCATGTGGGGCCCACTCTTAATCACCAGATTGCCTTCTGGGACTCACCTTCACAAGATGATTCCCTTTCTTACTTGCACGCCAAGCGAGGCAGAATGGTTTGGTAGATAAGATTAGTAGATGAGGAAAAGCTGGGTGCTCCTTCAGCATTAAGGCCACAGGTTGTGCGACTTGGGAAATGCCCACCACTTCCCCACCCCCACCTGACAAATGGACAGGACGGACAGGACGGACTAGATTAGGATCACTAACTAGCTCAAGGGTTTGGCAGGCACCATAAAGGAAATTCAGTGGCCTAGGTGAACAGGAGGGAGTGTGGAGGCCCTGGCAAACTAGAGGATGCAAAGCCCTGATTTAAAAGGGAGCCCCAGTCAGCACTGGGCTATTGTTTGCCTTTCTAAGTTTCAACCAGATGCCAGTATTTAAACACCACAGGGAGGGAGAGGGGAGGAGTCGGATCCCCAACTCCTTTAATGTTAAAATATATGCCAACACCGGACCCACACATCCCGTGACGACAACACTCCGTGAGCCAGAAAAGGATCAGGTGCAGGCCAGATGCGCCCGTGGGCTGCGCGTTTGCCATGCCTGGCCTGGGAGTCACCCTAATGTTTTGTGTGTACGATTCCACCCTAAGTGAAGCTCTTTTAGAATGCCACAAAGCCGCTGGAGGAGGGGCGGCGGCATCCCTCCCCGCCGCGGGGCTGGCCCTCATCGCGCTCCCTCCAAACCTTCCCCGGAGAAGGCCGTGCGCGGGGACTCAGCCCCGTTGGTGGTGGCGGTGACAGGTCGCACGGCGTCGCTTCCTTCACGCCCAGCCTACCTGCTGGTCTACTCCCCCGACAGCTCTGCAGCGATGACTCAGCCTCCCGAGCTGAGGGAGGGGAGGGCCGGGAGGCGGGGTTGGGGAACGGGTAGGGCAGGGAGGGGTCAACCTGGGGAGCGAGGGAGGGTGGAGGGGCGGAGCTCTCAGGGAGGCACAAACCCCAGACCCCGCCTCCTCCCTCGGCCCGCAGCTTTGGGCGGGACCGGGGTTGAGGGTGCGGAGAGGGTAGACTTGTGTGTGGTGGGGGACGGGGGACGGATAGAGCAGGAAGGGGAGCGAGTCAGAGAATCGCAGAGTCGGTGGGGCTGGGGCGGAGAAAGAAGTGTCTTGTTCTAAGACTCCATTCATTCCCTATCATCGAGTTCCCGAGTGAACACGTGGTTTCTAGCCGCACCCACAGGCCCACCCTGCCCTTGTTGGATTAGTGCTGAGGAACGCACCTCTATTTTATTTTTTAGAGAGTTTTTATGAGTTTATTTAAGCCAAACTGGGAATGCACCTCCAGACCCGGATCTTCAGTGAGCACCTTGGGGAGAGGCCTTGGGGCCAGGACTGGCTGGGCAGTTAGAAAGTGACAGAGACCCCTGATTGGGGGCCCTTCTTCCTCGGGCTTGCAGGGGAAGGAGAGAACCCAGAGCCCATAGCCACAAGTGGAAATTTAAAGGGAGAAAGGATCTACTGGCACATTTTGCTGGGCTACGCAGGAAGCCCTAACACAAGGCTGAATTTGGAAGGTGCCCCAAGGAAGTTTCCTTAGCAACCTTTTTGTATTATAAACGAATCAATGAATGAATGGAATGTGCTATGGGATCACGTCCCTGTATCTGAGGGGACAGGTAGGGTTTTTCCAGGTAGTGTTGCGTGTCTGTTTGAGATGATGTATTGGAGTGCATTTGTGTGTGTTGAACATGTATGTACATTTATTGTTAAATAACAAATGTTCAATGAATACATTCGACGATCCAATTGGCTTTCTTGATCAATTCATGAACTGGATGGCAGCCCACCTAGCAAGTAGAGAACAGCGGGGAGAAGCAGTACGATATGGAAGGTTTTTACAGGCAGAAACTGAGTAGAATGTGAAACTTATTAGCAAAAGAAAAAGAGAGGATTGTTTCAGGCAAGGTTAAACTCCCTCAGGATTTGGTTGTGAATCTGTGTTTGTGTGTGTATGTGTCTGTATATATGAATACATTTGTGAGTTTGTGACCGGGGTTGGAGTGTGTATGTGTGTGTGTGTGTATAAATGAGAATGTGTGTGTGTGAATGAGAATGTACATGTTTCTTGGAGTTGTGTGGGTATCATTGTATGTATCTAGATGGAGATGTGTAGCCATCCTGTTGATTCAATCTGTCATAAGGACCACATGATTCCTAAGGGTTGGGCTGGTCAAGGCATTTCTTAGAGAGGAGGTCCTCGGCAGGTGGGGACTGTGAGTGCTGGCCCAGTGACCATCCAGAGCAGAGGGAGGTGGGAGTGGGCCATTGGGCTGAAGCAAGACCAGGGCAAGCCTTAGAGGCCAGAACACCCTTGTCTTGGCCTCCTCTGGCCTCCTCTGCCCTCCCAAGCTGGCCCGGCTCACGGCGGTCTACCTTGTCAGCGCTCTTCTGCAGAGCACCTGTCGTGATAACTAATAATAACAAACTTACGGAGCACTTCCTCCGAGCCTACCCCTGAAAAGCACTTGACCAGCTCTATGAGGCATGAACTTTGTACCCCCAATTTTAGAGGGGAAAGTGAGGAAGTAGACTGCCTCTTCCTGGTCACCCAGCCAGTGAGAGTGCCTCAGCTCCTCCCCCCGCTGGACCCGGGTCTCACAACCTCAGCGCCTCTGACACTGGGGCCAGAGCATTCAGCATCATGGGGCCTGTCCTGTGCCCTGTAAGATGTTCAGCAGCAACCCTGGCCTGTACCCACTAGATGCCAGTAGCACCTCCCTCCCCAGTTGTGACAACCAAACTGTCTCTAGACATTTCCAACTGTCCTCTGGAGACAAAATCTCGCCAGGTGGAAAACCACTGTGCTAGACTCCACTGCCTCCCAGGATAAATGTTTTCTGAGGGGTTGTACAAGCTCCGCTTTGTCCAGGGGCTTTGGCCACGCCTCTTCTTCCACCGTGAGCCCCATTTCCTTGCCTTTACCACAAACAAAGGAGTTACCAGCTGGGCCACCATACCCAGAAGCTCAACCTCTCTGAGCCTCTGCCAAAGAATGCTCAGGGCTCAGCACCACATAGATCCCTTTACAGCCATTATTATTACCCTTTGAGTCACAGGGGTTCCCTGAGGTCAGAGCCAGGAGGGAGAGGGCCCCGAGCCAGCGGACCTCCTCTGGCCAAGCTCTGAGGACGCTGCTGGTTCTGCGAATTTGCTTTCCCAGTTCAGCGAGAAGAGTACAATGCTTCAGTGCTGGGCCAAAGCCGGTCCCATCTGACACTCTTACATCTTATGCTGTGTCATCTTTGCAAATGAAGCGGCCGGACTTTCCCCACCTGCAGAACCTGATTGTAAGGAGCAGTCAGAGCCAGGGCAGGTGCTCGTGAAGGGCAAGGCGGGGCCTGCGGCAGGGTTCTCAGCATGCCCGGGCGAGCAGGGTGTCCACACCGCTGTGGGGCCGGCCACCTTGGCTGGGGAGGGCCTGGGCAGCAGGTGGAGAAAACTGCAGTAGCTCTGCCACGTGCACAGGAGGCCCGAGACTCCTGCTACAGACAAGGCACAGGTGACAATGCCCACGGAGGACTTCCACGCCACTCCTGTCTCTGCCACTCTGGGGAACTCTCTTCTCTTGACTGTGCGTTCTGTGGCTGCACCATCTCTCCCTCTGCTCCTTCTGCTCTCCTGCAGTGCCTGCAGTGTCCCTGATCTTTGCAGGGCCCCCCTCTGTTCCTCTTGTGGGGCTGCAGAGCAGAGTGGTTAAGGGGGAGGATCCTGGCCCCTCATCATCTGGGTCTGTGTGATCTCCGGCAAGGCCCTAAACCTCCCTGTGCCTCGACTTCTTCATTTCTAAAATGGGCATACTGAGAGGCCCTCACTGGCAGGATTAAATGACATAATACATGTGAAGGATCCTAGGCAGGTGGTAAGTCCTTAATAAATCACAGCTATCATTGTTGCTATCATTCTTGATTAGCCATGAAATGCAAATGAGCACTGACTAGTTGCCAGGCACTGTGCTAAGCCCCTGGACAGCTCTCTCATTCGACACCTTTAACAGCTCCACGAGAAAAATGCCATTATTTGACCCACGGCAGCACAGGGGAAGGTCGGCACACTGATGTGAAGGAACTTGCCCAGGGTGGTAGCACCGAGAGGAACCCGAGCTGCACTGTTGTCACTGCGAAGCCTAAGTACCCCGGTCTCCCCCGCTTGGTGATTTCGTCCACGGCTGAAAAAGGGAAACTTCGCCCTCTTTGAGCACGAACCCCCATCCTCAGCCCAGGCAAGCAGACTTCACCATAGGAAGGAGGGGCTCCTCTCCCACTGGTGTGTCCCCGAGAAATCTGAGAGGCCTGGGGAAGGAGGCAGCGAGGGGCCTGGGCTGAGGATGGGGTTCGTGCTCAAAGAGGGCGAAGTTTCCCTTTTTCGGCCGTGGACGAAATCACCAAGCACCGGGGGCTGTGGCCTCCTGACCTCCAAGCAGAGTTGCCAAGTTTTTACTAGTGGAGAAAGTTTCTTTTACAACAAGCCGGGGGATATGTTGTTCCGGAGCATTTTGTTGGGATCGGATTGTAGGACAGCTGCTGAACGGCATTCGACTTGCTGCAGGTCAGAGGAACCAGCGCTTCAGAACTGACGAAAGAGGAGGATGCTGCTTTGCCAGGAGCTGTGCGAACGTGGCCAGGTGTGAACACACCAGAGGATGGTCTCTGTGGAACAGTTAGTTTTTCCAACACCGTGCCAAAAAACGACAGAGAGAGCCGCATACCTTAATTTCTAAAGAGATTGAAGACATTTGTCCTTGTACTGTGACTGTGTGGTCATATTAGTTCGTTATTGCTGTGTAGCCAGTTACTGCACAGTTTAGTGGCTTAGAATAAGTATTTACTCTCTCACGGTTCCTGTGGCTCTGGAATTCAGAAGTGATTTTGCTTCCTAGGCTCTGCCTTGGGGTTTCTCATGAGGTTGCAGTCAAGTTGGCAGCCAGGGCTGAAGTCATCTAAAGGCTTGATCAGAGCTGGGGCACCCCTGCCAGGACGGCTTACTCACACGGCTGTCAGCTGTCGGCCGAAGGCCTTGGTCCTTCTCTTGTGATCCTCTCTGCAGGGCTTCTTCAGCATCCTCACCCTCTTCCGGTGTCACACACCATCATTTCCTGAACATCCACGGCTTACACAGGTCAGCCCTGCTCAGTGTGGGAGGAACCCACACAAGGATGTGGATACCAGGGCATGAAGTTCATGGGGCCAGGAGCTGGGCTGCCACAGTGGTCATTGCTGCCCACTTGTTCATTATTCTACGGAAGACTGGAGTTCAAACCAAATCCAGTATTCAAGAGTGTCCTGTGCACACCAAGTGGAGAGCTGCTCACCCCATGGCTTCATCTTTTCTGGACCTGCCTGTAGGGTCCCTTTGGGGGCAGGACTCCAACAGTGACCCGGGATGACTCCATCAGAGATAAAGTCCTACAATCCTGTGACAGTGAAAGGTCATCGTCTGTGCCTGGGGCCAGCAGGGCACAGGGGTTAAGGAGCTTGGACCTTGCAGACAAGCAGAACTGGATTCAAATCCTGAATCCCTTATTAGTGACTTGGGGGCTTTGGGCAATTGGCTTAACCCCTCTGAATGTAAAATGGACTAAGATCAACTTCACATCACACCTGTCAGAATGGCACTCATCAATAAATCAACAGACAAATGTTGGACAGGATGTGGAGAAAGGGGGCCCTCATGCACTGTTGGTGGGAATACAGATTGGTGCAGCCACTGTGGGAAGCAGTGTGGAGTTTCCTCAAAAAATTTAAAAATGGAACTGCCTTCTGACCCAGCGATTCTGCTTCTGGGAATTTATCCAGAGAAACCCGAAACACTGATTTGAAAGAATATATGCATCCCTATGTTCACTGCAGCATTATTTACAATAGCCAAGATTTGGAAGCAGCCCAAGTGTCCATCAGTAGATGAGTGGATAAAAGATCAACTCCACAGCGTCAACAGCGAGATGAAATACATGCTGACAGAGTGATGATAATAGGAGTCTGGTGCTCTGCCAATGCTGACTCATAGGTTTATTATTAATAGTGATAACAATAAAGTAATAATAATAGCTCATGTTTATTGAGCAACTATTATTGTCAGTATCTGAGGCTTAGAGCAATTAAGCTCCTTGCCCAAGGTATACAGCTAGGAGGGCTGGGACTTGAACCTAGGTCTGCCTGTCTCCAAAGTGAAAATGTCGGGTAATTTGTTTTCTCACTTCACAGTAGTCTGTAATGATCTACACGTTACATGGTTGCACCTCTTTCTTTTTTCCCCCTCTTTTTTGGCTTCTTATTAGTATATGGGCATACCATCATTAGTTAACTATTTTTTCTATTGTTGATACTAGTTTTTAATTCTCTGACATTGGCAATGAGGCTTCAGTGAGCATCTTTGCTGGCCAGGGATTTGCGCAGAGCTTACCATGTGCCAGGGGCTGCACGGGGTCCTTGATGTATATGCCTCACTTAATCTTCCACCAGCCCAAGGACACTCAGCCAGACATTCACTCTTTCAGGCCCTTGTCTAGCACAGAGTGCCTTTTAAAGATGGAGAGTCTCTTGCTTTCTCAGTCCTGAAGTTCTTCATTCCAATAGGGCCCCCATGGAGTGAGTGCCTGATATTCCTCTGCAGCAGGCTCGCTGGGAGACCAGAGGGCTTGTAGTCTGCAAACTTGGACAGAGCTTGGTGGGTTATCACCAGGCTCACAGCAGCCCGGGCTCACCAGATGTGGCCCTGTATCAGCCAGGATAGGCCAGGTTATGCTCCAGTGACAAACAAGCTCATAATAGGGACTTACAACATCCGCTGTGGAGTGCCATGCGCTCTGTAGTCAATTGCACACTGGCTCTTAAAGCTTCATCTTAAAGTGACTCATTACTTCCTCTCTCTCTCTCTTTTTTTTTTTTTTTTTTTTTTGGCAAAGCAAGTCACACAGGCTCACTAAACTCTCTAGGGGAAGGGATGTGCATTCATCCTATCATGTGCCGAAGTGGGAAGAGCTGGAATTTTTAAAAAATCCTCATCCGAGGACACTTTTCACTGCTTTTAAAGAGCGGAAGGGAGAGAAGAAGGGAGAGAGAGAAACATCGATGCAAGAGAGAATCATCAATTAGCTGCCTCCCCATATGTGCTTGGACCAGGGATGGAACCCACAACCTAGGTACAACGGAGAATCGAACTCACAACCTTTCCATTACAGGACGACGCTCCAGCCAAGCGAGCCACACCGGACTGGACGAGAACTGGAATATTTGGTGAACAGCACTGAGGACCACCTCAGGTCTTGTCTCAGCTGACCATTTAGAAAAACAGTTCGAGAATCCTAAGCACATTTTGGAACAATTAAGACCAGGCCAGAAGCGCCTGGGGGACTCTTAGAATTCTGTCTTGGAGGAAAAACTTGCCTCTAAACCCTCTCTTGCCCACTTCCCTGAATGCCTGGGGGTCCTGGAGGTGAGGAGAACAGAGGATGTGGGTCCAAGAAAATGATTGGCTGCCACCTTGATCACAGGTGGGTGTGGGCGGAGCTCTGAGTTCTGGATGGTACTAGCCCAGAGTGACCATGCATCTGGGACCTTGGGCAGTGGAAAGGGATCTGACTCCAGTCAATGTCAAAACTGGGAAAGGTCATCTGGAAACAACCTACACGCACCTCACAGGGGATGTAATATACCAGCCGTAACACCAAATACGAGAGAGAAATGATCCGGGTTTATACAGTCATACCTCAAAACCATAATGTTGAAAAGGAAAAACAACAACGATGCAGTGTGATGCCACTTACATAACTGGGTACCACACACGCTGAGCAACACCTCACATAGTGCGCTCCGTGCCTGTGCTACACGGGACAGTGCGGGGAGGGAGGGCTACGACAGAGAGGGGCTTCAACCCTGTTTGTGACTAAAAAGGAAACACAAAGGAGTAAGAACATGTGATAAACTTTTTTTTAAAAAGATTTTATCTATTTATTTTTAGAGAGAGTGGAAGGGAGGGAGAAAGAGAGGGAAAGAAACATCAATGTGTGGTTGCCTCTCACATACCCCCTACCGGGGACCTGGCCCACAACCCAGGTATGTGCCCTGACTGGGAATCGAACCAGCAACCCTTTGCATTGCAGTCCAGTGCTCAATCCACTGAGCCACACCAGCCAGGGCACATGTGATAAACTTTTAACAGTTGTCAATTCTAAGTAGGACTTGGACGGTTGTGATATTATTGTTTGTATTTTCTTTTATGTTTTTAGAATGAAAAAGGGGGAAGCTTGCTTGGTCTCCTGAGGTTTCAGTTTCCCCATCTCTAAAATAGGGCAGTAACCCTGGCTGGTGTGGCTCAGTGGATTGAGTGCCGGCCTGTGAATCAAAGGGTCACCAGTTTGATTCCCAGTCAGGGCACATGCCTGGGTTGCACGCCAGGTCCCCAGTGGGGCGTGCATGAGAGGCAACAACACATTGATGTTTCCCTCCCTTTCTTTCTCCCTTCTTTTCCCTCTGTTGATAAATAAATAAAATCTTAAAATGAAATAAATAAAATAAGGCAGTAGATCCAGAGTGGTGGGTTAGTATGAGACAACAGGACTTCACAGACCAAAGATATTTTCAGGGGAAAAAAGACCTGGGAAACTGACAGGGATGTCCGTTTAATATTTTTCCCAGAATGGGCTCTTAGAAAAACCAGTTATCATCTACAAAGGAACATGTTGACGTGAAATTAGTGGGAAGGACACAATCTCAGAATGAACTAGAACAAAATTTTTTCTTGTTTTCTAATAACTTATTTAGTAAAAGAAACCCATACTTATTGTAAAACATTTGGAAAATTTATTGAGAACAAAATAAAAATTATCCCTATTCTCACCACCCAGAGGAGAAATTACTCTTAACATTTCAGCTATTTTTTATATTTTTATATATATATAGTGTATTTCTAATTTATATATGAGTACTATTCCTTTCTCCTTATTGTAAAAGCAATACATTAATGGGAACTTAGGGGAAAAAGATAAACAGAAGAAAATGGAGTGATTAATATGTTGAGATTTTCCTCCCATATTCATTTTTCTCATTTCACCTGAATCGAATCCGCAACTAGCCCTCAGACTGGCAGGGCAGGCGGAATCCAGCTCTGAGCTCGACTAGGCTGTGCCCATTTTAAATTCCTGGGAGGGCCAGGGCTGGCCTGAGGTCCCCGGGGTGTTGGCAGGGCTGGGGGTGGGGGGTGGGGGGTCCCTGCAGCTCCCAGGCCAGCCCCGCCCTAGTTCCGTGTCCACCCACTGCACCCTGCTGCCTCCTAGGCGAGAAGACCCAGGGAAAGAGGACTGGGTGACCAGGGCTTCCCCAGCTCCAGCTAGAACACTGGCTAACAAGAGTTCAGCCTTCCCATTTCACAGATGTCACGACTGAGGGACTACAGAGAGTCTGCAGAGGCTACACCCCCAGACCAAGGGACCCCACAGTCACATCCTGCCCCTTCACCAGCGCAGGGCCCATCTTGCCTCCCTCGGCTGGGGCAGACTGCCACACGCCTGGGGGTGCTGTAAGGCTACAGCCTCAAGGCTGGCAGATTTTGGATTTATTCCTACTTTGTCCACGTGTTAGCAGTTGAAGGGTCCCCAGGAATCTGCTTTGCTGACCATGCCCATCCTGGATTCAGGGGAAGAAAGGGGAAGCCCAGAGCATCCCCGGGTCTGGTCCAGGGTTCCATAGCCACCAACGGTAATGCAGCCAGGGCCAAGGTCTGACATGTGTCTCTCTTGGCATATGATGAGCCACATGCAGTTTAGCAATGACCTCCAGCAGGGCAGGCAGAGCAGTGAGGCACAGCCCCAGAGAAAGGGAATGATGCGTGTAGAGCCCAAGGTCAAGGGCACCTCTGTCCACAAATGTGGCCAGGGTCTTGCTCTCGCTGAGCTGTTCTCAAACTGTTTGGTCTCAGGACCCCTATATACTCTCTAAAATTTTTGACGACCCCAAGATCTTTTGTTTATGGTGCTTCTAGAGATCAACATTTGTTGTATTAGAAATGGAAACTGAGATATTTAATAAATATTAACTAATTAATGTAAAAATAACAAGCACAGCAACATCATCTGTTTTATGAAAAATAATCATATTTTGGGGAAAAAATAATGCGAAGAGTAGCACTGTTTTACGTTTGCCCAAACATCTCTGCTCTCTGACTTCGCAGAGCAAAGCCCGACTTCTGTCCGCTGCTGTGTTCGATCCGCTGCGCGGCGCCACGACGCAGCCTCCGGGAGCCGCCGCTGCGCACTCACGAGAGGATGAAAGTGAAAAAGGCAGACAGCATCCCAGTCTCATACGGAAGCTACTCTGACTTCATGGGTCCCCGAAAGGGTCTTGGGGATCCTCAGGGGCCCCGGACCGCGCTCTGAGAACCGCTGGTCTACGCTATCGATTCAATCTTCACACCGACGCTGTGAAGTGGACCCTGCGGTCACGCCCGTTCTACAGATGAGCAAAGGGAGGCTCGGCCAGGTCAGGGGGCTCGCTCAAAGACACACAGTGACGGGGGCCGGATTCGAACTTAAGACCATCGACTGGAGAGGAGGCATGGGGTAAGGAAGGAGCCAGAGGTTCTGTGGTGATCCAAATGGGGAGGGAGAGGCAGCGTGGGGGTGAAGAGTGTGGACTCGGGAACGGTCTGCCAGACCCACCTCCTGGCCTTACCCTGCCCGCGCTGTGTGGGCTGGGGCAGAGCACTGGACCCGTGGGGCCTCAGGTACTCCCTCTGTAATACGTGATATGATCTTTGTATCACAGGGCCTTCAAAAGGATTAAATGTTAATCCACGTAAGTTTTAACAGTGCTCAATACATACTGTAAAAGTATACATTTTTCAGTTGGTATAAACTTGAGAACAGGCTGCAGAGAGGCGGGGGCACCTATAGCGTGGGCCCTGAAGGCAGGGGCCAGGGGAGGGAGTGGATGGGGGGCTGGAGGGGGAGGAGGGTCTGCGAGGCTGGGGACAGGCTGCTTTCAGGTGGGCAGAGATTAAGGCTCGACCCCACGGATTCCAGGTGTCCAAGCCGGCCCTGCGATGGGCGTGACAGGAAGGCCAGCCTTGCCTGCCCCAGGGACAGAAGCCAAGGCCCTTGTTCAGGGTCACAGCCTAGCCACTGGGGACTGAGACATGGCCTCCAGTTTCCAGGCTGGAAGAGCCACTGACCACCTGCCTCTCCTGACCCTGTTCAGGGACTAAAGCCGCAAGGTCGAGCTTCCCTCCTCTCCTGCCAGCCCAGCTCTAGAGAGTCTGGAACCACGTTGCCAAAGGGTCCTAAGCACCATCTTGCCAAACTGCCCCCTTTCCCTTTCGGTGGAAGAAGAACCTGAGTCCAGAGATGGAACGGACGGCCCAGCTCACACAGGAGGCTGGGGACAGAGGCCTGGGATGCCTGGCGTCTGGTTCTGGCACTGTGCACAGGCCACACCACCTTTCTTGCCCAGCAGGGCCTCATGACCACGTGCTTTTGAGGGCAGCAGCTCAGGTGCTCGACTGCCTGGTACGAGCCTGGGCTCTGCCACTTACAGGCTATGTGACCTTAGTCAGGATGCTCAACCGCTCTGTGCCTCGGATATTTTGTGGATCAAATGGTAATAATAGTTTGATCTCCTTCCTTGGGCTATTGTGTGGATGAAAGTGAGTTGGTCCCTGCAAAACACTTAGAACTCTGCCTCAGACTCAAATTCTGTGCCGGCAGTTAACACTGACCACATCGCCAACGTCACCTTCACTGTCATCTTCAAGGCCTTGAACACTGTTAGGGGGTAGGTACACTGGGGTGTTCTCATAGAGTGCGCCCCTTGCTTTGTGCACGGCCCTGGGAGAGCTGGGTAAAGGCAGAGCTGGGTTCCGACCTCTGCGTGGAAACTGACTTACATGGTGACTTGGAGGTGTGATGCTTGCCCCACCTGGACCTCTGGGTTCCCAGCTAGAACAAGGGGTCCACTTAGAAACATTGTTTTTTCTATTGTACTTCGAGTACCCTGCTACTCCCCAGGCAATAGTGACCATGGGAATGTGCACGGTGACTCACTGCAGTATCCTTTCTAAGGTAACAGCAAACATTGGAAAACAATCTCAATGTCCTTTCTCACTGGAGTTTTAAAAATAAGGGATTAAACAGTCCCAGACTGGAATAACCCAAAAGTCCATCAACAGGTGAAGGGAGACGCTAACTGGTACTGCTATGCGAGGGAATGTTCCTCTCAGCCCCGAAGGGAGCCGGGGCTGGGGGTGCAACGGGGGAATCTCAGGAGCCTTACCCCAAAGCGAGTCCGCTGCGTGACTCTGCTTAAGTGACACTCTGGAAAAGGAAACCTAAATGTGGGGAACAGGAAACAGCGCAGTGGTTGCCTGGGGCCGTGCGTGGGGACAAGGGGTTGGTTACCAGGAGGTGTGGGGGAACTTTCCCGGTGACGGAAGTGCTGTAGATCTTGATTTTGGTGGAGGTTACATCACCATATGACTTTCTGGAAGTCGTTGAATGACACTCTTAAACGGGTGTGTTTTATTGTCTGTCAGTTATACCAGGATCAAATGGACTGAAAAATAAATGATGATTCACCCCTACAAGCCAGGCTCTGGTTTTGTCAAAAAGAGTGGGCAACGTCTTCGGCACCGACATGAAAAGACGCCCCTGTGACTGTCGATGAGAAATAAAGGTGAGTTATAGGACAACCCTGGGGACACCAAGGAGCATCAGGAGCTCACCGTGGGCTGGGCCCAGGCCACGCGCCTCACGCACGTTACTTGGCTTTATTTTGGCAACACCCACATGAGGTTTCACGGACCAGAAAGCCTAGGGTTAGTGGCAGTCAACACGCAGGAAAAATCTGGAGAGATGAGCCCAAACTGAGCCCAGGGATCACGTCTGAGACGTGCATTTTTCGGCGCTTTCACTTTCAATACCATCTATTTGTTATGTTTAATTTATGGCAACATGCCTGAATTAGCTTTCTAATCAGAGAAAGCAAAATAGATTTTAAAAAATTACTAAGAAAAGCCTCTGTTTTGTATCTCATGTGCCCGGGGCCTGGGCGCCCGCTCTCTGTGCTCCGCTCTCCCAGACAGGCCGCAGCGCCTGCCCCGAGCCCCGAGCCCCGAGCCCCACTGATAAAGGCCAGGCCCGCCTGTATCAGGTCCCAGCAGGCCCTGCAGTCCCATCCATCTGGGCCCCTCAGGGAGGGTGGGCCCTGTGCTGGATCAGCAGGATCTGGGGCCCTGGAGATAACGGGAGCTGCAGGGGGCAGATGGTGGGGGCCAGTGGGGCCAGGGTCTGCAGCGAGGAGGGACAGTGGGGAGCCAGGACCTTGGCAGGCCTCCCCCCACTGGACAGAGGAGGCTGCTGAGACCCAGCAAAGGTGTGACCTGTTCAGTCTGTATGTGTGGCCCTGGGTCTGTCTGCTGTGTGGCCCTGGGCATGTGAAATCCCCTCTCTGATTTTCAGTTCTCCTGGGATTCTTTAGTTCCAGCCTGGTCTTTGTTTTGGAAGGAACCTGAGCCCTGAAACCATCCTGGTGAGTCTCCAGTGTATGAGCAGACAGCACGATGTCCTCGGCCTCCAGGTTCAACTTCCAGTGGATGTGTGGAGGCGCAAAGCCACCCTTGTGACCCTGAGCACATGCGCACGTGCCCTCCTGGGCACGCTCAGGTCTGCAGGCCCAAGGACAAGCCAGGCCATCTGGGGCCAGGCCATATTTACATGTCCAAAGGTCAGAGGCTGCCTGCCAGAGAAGACCTCAGCTGGTGAGAGTCTGCAGCTGGTGCCCAGAAAGCAGATAACGTGTGCCCTGGGAAGGGGGGGGTGACAGTGCCACCCATGCTGCCCTCTCTGGCAGAGCCCCAGCCAGCTGCGCTGTTGTGGCCCTGTCTGGGGAGTTTCTACCTCCCCCGAAGGTCCAGGAGCACCTCCAAGGCCACTTGGCTCGCTTTCCCTGAGCCCACGCCTGCTCTGTACTGCTGCTACCTCTTTTATGCCACTGGGTGCTTTCATCCCCCTGAGCCTCAGTTTCTTCGTCTGTAAAATGGTGAAAATCACAGCTCTTACTAGATAAGATGCAGAGAAGCATGGGGACGCTAAGGCACGGCAGGTGTCAGGTGAGTGGAAAGGGCTTCACGCAGGAGTCCCTAATTTTAGGGATCTCTCCATGCTCTGGAAGCCCCCTCCCCGTATGCGGTAAGGAGGCTCAGAGACCTCCCACCTGAGTCTCAAAGGCCTGGGTGGGGCCTAGAAGTCCCACCTGTCCCCTTCTGCTTCTCCCCTGTGGTATTTCCCACCTGCTTTCAAATCCTCTCTTCCCCTACCCCCCGCCCCCCCCATCCCTACTGTCCTACGTAACAACTCACTCACACTTAGGTCAACAGAAGCCCAAATGCAACCTGGGGGCTTCCAATCTGATTGTGCTAATGGGATCTGTGCATGGGAACCTAAAAAAGTGGCACCTTGTCAATGAGTGTGTGCCCCATGCAGGCACAGGGGCGTGTGCCAGCGGGGGTCTCTGCCTGGGAGGGGACCAGAGGCATTTCCTCCACTGGTCTCTCATGCTGGACCCTCTGGGCCACGCAAGCTCTGACTGTTCACCTGCAAAGAAGGAGGGAAGCTGAAGGTAGCTCCGTCTGTGACAAAAATAGCAAAAATGTCTTTGTACCAAACTGGCAGAAAGTGAATGCCGGTGACCTCCAGGGTTGGCCACGCCACGGGAGATAGGCTCCCGCCCACGCTGTGAGCGAGAATGAAAAGGGACACACCCCACCTGTGGGCGATGAGCCTCTCTGTCAACACGGCCACACGCACAAGCCACAGCCCAGGGATCGCCCCCCTGGGAATCTCTGCGGCAGAAAGGCTACCGCAGAGGCATCTGTGAATGCACGATTGTGAGAGCATTTTTATTTCTGTAAGAGTATAACAGTTTTGGAAGAATGTCAGACGGTTACCTACAGAGGGGTGACTGCCGAGGGCTTTTGTGATCCCACCACGCTATGAAAGACTCTCCAGCTACCAGAAGGCACAGGCTCCCCCAGAAATGTTTCCGAGATTCACAGGCAAGTGAGAGACGTAAGTGAAGAATAATATGTAACACGTACAGAAACAAAGCTACTCTCTCTTTCTTGACAAAGGTATATAGCAGCTCAGGTTGCTACCTAAAGGCATAGGAAAGTTCTGGAAAAAACATATGCCCAATGATGAACTTAATTTAGGCCGTTTTCCAGCTGACTGGGAAGTGACCTAACTCTTGGTCTCAGTTTCTTGTTCTGTAAATTGGTGATATAAGAAACTTCAGAGGGTTGTGGTGAACATTAATATAATTATTGCAAGTCATTTGGCATATAAGAAGCATTCCACAAATATTTAGGGAAATAAGACAGAAATCCATTTTCAGCTAGGCTTTGAGCCGGAGAGGCTCGTTTACCTGTCTTTGCTGCCACCTAGTGGTCATAAGTGAATAAAGCCCGGGCTCACCAAATTCTCTCACCGCTGGAGCATTCTTAGGACGCTCAGTCCAGAGAACACAGAAAGCGAGCCATAGACGTCATTTTAAATGTTCTATAGCCACATTAAGAGAAATCAAGATAAGCATGTGAAATTAATTTTAGTATTTTAGTTAATGCACTATATACAAATTATGACATTTTGACACGTAATCAATATACAATTATTAATAAGATATTTTACATTCTTTATTGAGCCAAATCTTAAAAATACAGTTTGTATTTTGTACTCACAACACGGCTCAATCTGGAGGCTGACTTTTCATTGGAAATACTTGATCAGTATTTAAACTATAAAATTTATAGTTGACAAATAGATTCACATAACTGATGCTCCAGATGTACTTAAACATTTTTCAACAACTGAATCAAGTATCAGTTTTTAAATTAAATTTATTAAAGGTGAAGCCACACTTCAGCGGTTCGATAGCCACATGTGGCCAGTGGCTATCGTATTGGACAGTTAGACATACAGGACATTTCTGTTATTGCAGAAATTTCTACTGCATAGCACAGCTTTAAAATAGTTTCTTGTTTTCATCATTTCCTAAGAAAGTTGATATCAAGACAATGATTGGACAAAAGATGAAAGGCAGTTTTCAAAATACTGAAAACTGATCTTGAAAGGATAAAACTAGGGACAGTGTAATAACAAACATATGTCAAGGAGAAACATCAGGAGCACACCCACTCATGTCGGGAAATGACCAGAATGCCGACTGTTACCACTTCTATCGAAAATTGTACCAGAAGTCCTAGTTAATGCAATTAAGATAAGCTAAAGAAAAAGAGCACAACTCTTTTTAAAGGAAAACTATATTTGTCAATGGTTGGATCAGGTACCTTAAAAACCTAAGAGAATCAACAGTAAAATCTTTAGAACCAATTTCTCAAAAAATTAATATAGAATTGCCTTATGACCCAACAATTCTACTTCTGGGTATATATATCTGAAGAAACCCAAAACACTAATTCAAAAAAATAAACGCACCCTATGTTCACTGCAGCATTATTTACAATAGCCAGGATATGGAAGCAACCCAAGTGCCCGTCAGTAAACGAGTGGGTAAGGAAGATGTGGTACATACACACAATGGAATATTACTTGGCCATAAAAAATAATGAAATCTTACCATTTCAACAGTATGAATAGACCTAGAGAGAATCATGATAAGTGAAGTTAGTCAGTCAGAGAGAGACAAATACCATATGATTTCACTTATGTGTGGAATCTAAAGAACAACGTAAATGAACAAACAAAACTCAAACAGGCTCATCCACACAGAGAACAGTCAGAGGGTTGTCAGAGGGGAGGGGGTTTGGGGGACTGGGTGAAATAGGTGAAAGGTTGGAGAAGTACAGGTTGGCGGTTATAAAATAGTCACGGGGATGTAAAGTACAGCATAGGGAATATAGCCAATACTAGTGTGATAACTACGTTTGGTGCCAGGTGGGCACTGGAAATATCAAGGGGATAGTTTTGGAAAGTATATGATTGCCTAACCACTACGCTGAACATCTGAAACTAATAGAAAATAATACTGAATGTCAACTGTAATTGGAAACAAAGTTTAGTAAAAAATACACACATAAAGAAATAAAATGAGTAAATAAATAAAACCAATGGCAGGTTTCAGTAAGGGATATTATAAACAGGTTATGGAAAAGAAACCATGCTCCCAAAAGCAAAACAGAACCAAACAGCAACAAAAACCCAAAACAAAATTATACATCTAGAAACAACCTACCTAAAAAACATCTTTATGGGAGCAATTATAAAATTTTACTGAAGAATGTAAAAAAATCTAAATTATGGTAAGATATACTTCGATTACTGGTAAAAGATGCTAGTTTTTCCCAGTTCAATCTATAAGAGCAAAGCAATACAACCAAAACACCACCAAGGCCTTTTGCAGAGTTTAATACACTCATTCTAGAATTGCATGGAAAAGGAAACATAGTCAAGAAATCTGTGAAACTGGAAACCTAGAACCTTCTCCTATCAAACAGCAAGACTTAAGATAAAGATTTGTTATATATAATTAAGAGAGTACTGTCCCAGGAACACATATTAAGAAAAACCAAAACATAAGGAAAACCATCTCCCTATTTTACTACTTTGGTCATGAAAAAAACATTAAAATGAGATAGCCTTTTATACCTATCAGACTTGTAAAACTTAAAAATGAGAGTTTCCAGTGTTGGGGGTTAAGTGGGGAAACAGACTCTCTTGACACTGCTGAGGGGGTGGGGGAGGGTAGGAGTGGAGGGTCGGTGGGGAGCTGGTGCAGGAAGTAGGAAGGAGTCAAACTTTCCTGGGCAGCACTTTGACAATAGTATGTATCAAACTATAATATGCCATGGTTTTTGACTCAGAGGTTGCTCCTTAGAAGTTTAGCACAGCATTGTTTATAATAGGATAGTACTGGAAGCTGCTTAAATGTCCGTCAATAAGGGAATGGTTAAATAAATTATGATTAAGTCCATACAACAGAATATCATAAATTATTAAAATAGTAATACAGACAGACCTATGGCATCGACATAGATTATTGAGTAAATAATAAAGACTGCCTTAACCCTACACCCAGAAATAACTATTGGCAAACATGTTGTTCATATTTTTGCAGCCTTTTTCCTGTGGATGCACACACATTATTTTAAGAAATGAAATCATATCATAGGTATTACTCCAAAACTAGCATTTACTTAACTATATATTGAATGCATACTATAATTTTTTCAAGAAGCATAAATTAGTTTTATAGTAAAAAAGCTACTATTACTAACTTTCAATTTTACATAGTGCATTCTCTTTTAACAATGCAAACAGGACAGGTAAAGCTACAATCTCTTCACCTCTCCCCCCTCCCAGAAGTCGCCAAGTTCATGGGTGTGCATCTTTTCAGACCTGTCCCCGAACTTGCAGGCCGTCTGCATTCATAGATAGGGGTGTGCACACATGGAGTTATGTGTTTGTATGATTCTGTAGCTTGGTTTTATAAATTAACAGTATGACTTGGAACTCGTCCAGGAACAAGATGAATTTTAGTATTTTATTTGTTGTTTCATTTCCTTATTGATGACCGTTTAATAGTGAAAAAGAAAAAACAGACAACAACTGAAAGAAAGCATAAAGCGATGGTAAAGAAGCAAAGGAGATTCGGAGCGACAGAAAAGGAAAACAAAAAACGGATCGTCTTCTTTGTTAAAAAGGCTCGAAGGCTCCTTTGATTTCCACTAGAGGGAGACAAAGAAGCACGGACGAGAAGTGTCACTATGCAAGTTACTTGACGGGAGGTTCATCAGCTAGTAGCCTTGCCCTTTCTGCCCTTTCCAACACTTTCTGCCCGCCTCCTCCCAACAGGCCAGCTTTTCAAAAGCGACGCCTCTTCCTCGGGATTCGGGACTACGAGTGTTCGCAGGGCATTCGCCCCGCTTCGCCCACATCCACCCAGACTCTGGGAGCGCTCCTGGAAGAGCCTCGAGATGGTGATCTGATGCGCGATCCAAGATCCTCTGGTGGCCGATTAGGTGGCAGATCCAGACCTCCCCGGCCCCAGCATCAGGTCTTGGTGTTTGTCGCCACCTCCTGGCGGAATTTATTAACGTGGCCGCGTCACACCCTAGCTGCATGGAGCTGGTGCTACAGGCGCCGCCAGCCTGAGAGCAACTGAGATTACTGTGATCATGGCGCCCCAAACACACCGGCTAGGGAAAATACCCCCGCTTTCCAGGGTCCCCCAAAGTGGATGTGCGGGTACAGGGGAGATACCGAACTCCACCCACCAAGCACAGTGGGGCCAGAGAGAACAAGCTTGACAGCATGCATTTCATGTCCACGCCTCTCACGTGCCCAGAGTGTGTCTGTGGCAGAGGGGGACACACACAAAATAAGATCAGACTCCACCTCAATCCTCCAGTAGTTTCTGGTCCTCAGCAGTTTTCAATATTTTGACTGCCCTTTCCACTCCCCCAACGCTGTTCTAATGAACACCTGTTCTCTGCCCTCTGACCAGGCCTGGCTAATCCCAGCATCCCCCAGAATGGGCACAGAGAGCAGCAGCCAGGCGCCTGTGAGGTTTCCTGGGAGAGCGGGAAAAGCACTGGACAGGGAGGCTGCAGGCTGGTCTGACCCCAGCCTGGCATTCCCTCCCAGGAGAGCTTGCTTTATTCCGGCCCCATGCGGACCCCGGGGTCTGCCTCCCCTGGAGCTCCCCTCAAGCTTTCCTGCCCTCAGGGCACCTCTCACCTGGGTGATCATTCTGGAAGTAACTGCAGTCCCTCCTGAAACGCGGTGTTTCTCCTGGTGCGCTGTCAAAGCCGGGCCAGGACTGGCTCCCTGTCTCTGTGGGCTTCAGCCCAGGGAGGGGGGCACGGGCCTGTGCCCAGGCTGTTCCCAGTGTACCTGGGAGCCCGGGCCAGGCCACCCCTGCAGGGAGGGCACCCCCACACCCTCCGGGTTGATCGGCTTCCCCCTCAGGCCCTGTATAATTCTTACTCAGTTCTTCAGATCTCGGCGTAAACTAATTTTCTGAGTCAGAGGCCAACATTTAAAAATGAGGAAAGTTACAGACAGATCCAGCTTCTTTTGTAAAACCCGAAGCCCAGCCCCTGAGTTCCCAGGGGTGGGGCTGAGGAGGGGCAGCCCTTCGCAGACCCCAGCTCTGGCCTCCAGCCTCCACCCTGGCGTTCGGGCCCTCCTTCATTCTGCCTGAAACTGCCAATGGCAATGACGGCGGCGACGGCGGCGAGTACAGTAGTGGCTCACGCTGTGTGACTTTCTAGCCCTTGTTTGCTTCTGTCAGCTGCCCTTCGGGGTCTGTTTTATTTCCTCCCCTTTCACAAATCAGGAGACCAAGGCTTAGCATGTGACGCACTTT
This sequence comes from Micronycteris hirsuta, assembly GCA_004026765.1. Classification (NCBI taxonomy): domain Eukaryota; kingdom Metazoa; phylum Chordata; class Mammalia; order Chiroptera; family Phyllostomidae; genus Micronycteris; species Micronycteris hirsuta. Next base: position 28,592 of record PVJI01004655.1, on the reverse strand, counting down.
GCCAGGGACTGTGCAGCGCCTTACAGGGCAGAACTGGAGTTGGACCTCTGACCCGGGTGACTTCTGGCCCCAGTATATCCGCTCACCTCTCTGGCTGTGGTCAGCCCCGAAGGCCCCATTCACCTCCAGCCCATTCCACACACAACTGGACTGGCGTAGGCCCTGTGGCAGAGGCGGGGAGATGCAGAAAAGGTGGCTGGTCTGCTCTCCAGGAGGCACCGTTTTCCTTCCTTCTGGGAATCTCACAAGGCCTGGCTAAAAGGCAGCTTGCCGACCCTCCTGCTTCAGGATTTCTGGCCGCGGAGCCTGGGAAATTGCATTTCCACAAGGAGTCCCGGGAGATTCTGATGTACTGGTAGGTTTGGGATCCTTGCCTGTGAGAAGGGCTGCCCTAAAAAGGCCCAAACAGGGACCCCAGGAAACCCCCTCTCCCTCCCACTAGGTGCCTGGGCATCTTCAGGCAGGGGTGGGAGGTTTGTCCACGTTCATTCATCCATTCACAAGGCAGTGCACAGTCACTCTGCAGGGAGCAGATCAGACCCTGCGCTGCCTCGAGAGCTTAGAGCCTAATGGGGGAGACAAAATAACGAATACGCAACCCAAGATGTGCTATGAAAGAGAAGTACAGAGAGGAACAGGAGGGAATCAGAGGGGTCCAGACCCTCCGGGGGCATCAGGGAGGATGTGCTGGGGCGGTGGGGAGACGAAGTAGGCGCTGGGAAGGTCCCCTCCTCAAGCTGAGGTGTGTGCGTGGGACATTCAGAGTCGAGGGAAGGAGGGCACAGAGGATGGTTTGTGCTGTCATTTATATTGGCTTTCAGACACATTGAGCGAGTTGTGTCCATCTTTGGGCCTCACTGTCTGCATCTGTGAAATGGGTGCATTGGGTGGTGTGAGGAGAATGGACAAGAACAAGGCTCTGTTATCTCTTTTCGCGTAGGGAGGGAATCAAGCTGCGGAGGGGCAGACTTTGTGCCTTTCCCCCTCTTTCCTGAAAAGGCTTAACACATACCAGGCCGTGATCAGACAGATTCTCCAGCTTTCCCCATAAATCTCCCCCTGACCCCGTGATGCTGATTAGCACCACCAGGCCGGGCATTCGCTCCGGCTTCCTTTCAGCCCCTGGAGGCCTGCGCTCTTCTGCTCCTGGAGAAGCTGCTTGGGTAGACCCAGCTCAGGGTGCCAGGCTCGGCCAGGCTGCAGGGAAACCCTGGCCGCTCCCAATTCTCTCCTGACATTTATGAGGTGTCGCTGAAGGCGGGGGCGCCCCAAACCCCGAAGGAATGTTAATTGGCTAAAGCTGTTGCCCGTGTCCCCGCTCTGCCCGAGTTATTACTATTTTATTTTTATTTGTTTTCCCCCAGAGGCGCCTGAGTTGGGCTGAGCGGCCTGGCCGCCTCTCTGCACTGGAGCCAGAGAAAGAAAGGGGTACAGGGGTTGGGGGGGAGGGTGACAGGGCCCTTGGACCCTCATGGTCCAAGGTGGCTGCTGGGTAGGAGCTAAGGAACTTGTCCCAGCTCCCACCCAGCTTTGTCCTTTTGTTGAGGCCTCAACTCAGGGAGGGGGTAAAGAGAAAGGTCTGGAAAGGGAATAAAATGCAGAGGCTGACAATGTGACTGGGGTGTCAGAACCACGAGAGCTGGCTCTGCCCTCGTTGGCCGTGTGGCCCCGGGAAGGTACGACCAGTGTCTGAGCTTGGGTTACCATGTCTGTTACAATGGGTTAGCCTTTCTGTGCTGCCTGAGGAACAGATGAGAAAGCCTGCCTGCTCATCACACAGGGGTGACAGCCATTGTAGGAAAGGCCGCCCCTGGGGCAAGTTTGAAAACATCTTCCTGGTGAGGCACAGCTGTGCAGACCCTCGGGAGCATCTGCCTTCCCGCCCAGTGGGAGGCGCCAGCTGGGACAGGGAAGCTGACCTGGGTGAGGTCTCTCTGTGGTGTGGGCCTGGGGGTCAGGCCCTGCCCGGTTTGGGCTCGTGCCTTGATCACTTGAGTCTGAGGGAGTCAGCGCCCAGGACCTGGGGGCACATTGACAAAAGGCCATCATCGGCTTCTCCTATGAGGGTGATCCAAGGCGGAGGCCTGAGAGGGTCTTGGCTTAAATTTTCCAAAAAGATTCCTCATTGCAAACCCTAAACCCACTTCCAGATCAGAGAGACACTCTTGACCCATTATAGATGGCTTGTCTGCCTCTCCTCCTTCTTTCCTTCCTGCCCTTCTCTTCTTCTTCCTTCCTTCCTTCCTTCCTTCCTTCCTTCCTTCCTTCCTTCCTTCCTTCCTCCTCCTTCCCTCTACTCCTTCTTTCCCTAGCTTACTTACTAATTATTTCACCCATGCACTTCCTATGTATTAGATGCTGACCGAGGCCCTTTCCTTCATCATTTCTCCACCTGTAAAGAATCGTGTTGAGCTTCTTGTTACAAAAATCTGACCAAAGTTTTTAGTTCCTCATATAATGAGATGCCTAGGTGAAGCAGTCTATGACTGGGATGGCTTTCTGTATCATCAAGGACCCGGGCTCTTTCTGCTCTGCCACCTTTAGTGTGTGACCTCCATCCCTGAGGTCACCCGTGGTCCAAGATGGCTGCCAGAGCTCCAGGCATCATGTCTGAGTCCTAGAGTTCTAACAAGAGAAACAAGAAGGGTAAAAGGGACACTTCTCATCCCAGTGAGCTGTCTTTGAAGAGATTTCCTGGAAGTCCCAACCAGTGACTTCTGCTTAGATCCCAATGGTCTCCTCTATCTGCAAAGGAGGCTGAACAATTGTTTTTTCAATGAGGCACTTTGAAAATTGGGGTTCTGTTATTAAGGAAAAAGGGAGAACAGATAGTGGAGATAGGACTCAAGCAGTTCATTCCATCATTCCTGGGGACCTTCGCCTCCTATAACCTTGTCTCCTACAGCCTCTGTAGGAGGCGGCAGGTCTGCCCATAAGCAGAGCCCAAGCCTCCCCTTTGTTCCCATCCTCTCCCCCGAGGGTCTTCATGTCGTATTCTAGAGGGGAAATCACAACTATCAGACACACCAGGAACTGTTAAAAGACACTTGACAATTGTGAAATAAAAATCACTTTTAGTTGTTCTGCAAAGTATAAAAGTTACATGTAACACTTGCATCGAGAATGAAAAGCAAAGCACAGGAAGACCACACCCTCCATCTCGAGGAGGGTGTTCCCTGCTGCACCCAGCTGCCTGCGACCCTGCACCCAGGTGGCCTCGCTTCCCTGAGGCCTAGCAGCTCCCTGGCATAGGCTTTGCATTCCAGATGATACTTGCTAGCAAGTCTCTGCATCATCACTGGCGAATCAAAGTCCAATACAGATCCTGTCAGCCCTCGGAACACTTCTGGGGGTGCGGCAGGAGTAACTTCATGTCACACAGAAGTGGCAGGTGCTCAGGAATTGTAATAGTAATTTAGTAGCTATAATTTATTGAGCATGTACTAAGTATCAGACCCAGGGCCAAGCCTTTTCCATGATCCATCAGTATAATTATCAAGGGGCCCCATTATGTCAGGCCCTGGGCTTGGTGCTGGAGCTAGAAGAATGGATTAAACAGAACGCAACCACCAGAAGCTTAGGGTTGGGAGGGAGCAGCCCAGGGACTAGGTGAGTACATAATCAAAGCAATGTGTGATGGCAAACGGGGCAAGTGCTGGGGCAGAAACAGGGGCTGAGTGGGACCCCCTTCGGGAGGTCAGGGGAGTGGCTTCGGATCAGACCTAAGAAGATCTGTCTCCCCATTTGACAGATGAGGAAACTGAGGCTCAGACAGGCAAAGCAGGTGGTTGAAGGTCACCCTGCTAGTGAGCGAAGGAGCCTGGACATCACTTTCGCTCCCCAATAGTTGGTACCTGGTCTGTGGGACCCTGAGGCCCCCTCTGTCCCCATGCGGAGTGGCAGCGCTTCAGCCCGTCACTCACAAGGAGGCTGCAGAGTCAGAATTGGCGTGGTTCCCAGCTCCCCACACAGTGCAGTTTCTTCCTCGCGTGGTACAGCCAGGACCTCGCCTGGGGCAGTTCAGGGGCCCCTGTGGCACTCAGGGAGCCTCTGGGAGTCCATGGTGCTTTTTACATGACCACAGATTCTAGGCAATGGGTTTCCAGCCTAAATGATAATTTGCTTAGGAAGTTTACTTAAAATCAGGAGATCTCATCTAATTAGGGGTCTCATCAAAAGCCGCCCTGATTTCTACTAGCCCTGGGGCCGGTTTTGTGTTTGTGTGAGTGAGTGGGGTAGGGGGTCTGTGGGGTCTTCTGTCATCCTGTGTGACTCTCAGATGGGCAATGTCCCCACCAGAACCCCAGCTCCCGGGAGGCTGAGCGGCCCTTGTCCCAGGGACCCGGCATTTCCTAGCTGTAAGCTCATGACATTGAACTGGCCTCAAGCACTTATGCCAAGTGAGACCCGGGTCCCTGGACAAGCAGTAGATGCCATCTTTCCCTCAGACAGTTCAAAGTCAATATAACTTATGTCTTTGTTTTTTGAGTTTTTTTTTCAATTGTGGAAATTTGCAAACATACAGAAAAGCAGCAAGCACAACCGACACCCATGAACCCATCACCTGGCTTCAACAATCATTTACACTCACCATGCTTATTTTCTTTTTCTGCCTTTAATTTTTTTGACTCTCAAACATCATGTTTTTCATTATGCCTATACATTATATTTCTTTCTCTTAAATATTTTTAAAAGTCTTTAAAGATTGTATTTATTTACTTTTGGAGAGAGGGGGAGGGAGTGAGAAAGAGATGGAGAGGAACATCTATGTGTGGTTGCCTCTCAGGCGCCCCCTACTGGGGACCTGGCCCACAACCCAGTCCTGTGCCCTGACTGGGAATTGAACTGGTGACCTTTTGGTTCGCAGGCTGGTGCTCAATCCACAGAGCCACACCAGCCAGGGCTAAAGTCTTTAAAAATATATCACAGCTGTCTCTCCACCCAGTTTTCACATTGACTGGAATTTCACGCATTTCAGTAAACATTTAGTGCATGCCTGACTGCTTGCTCTGCGCTGGGCGCTGCTCTCAATGCTTTGTTACTACTGACAATTACAACTCCCCTTTCTCAAGCACTTGCTCTTTGCCATGCTCTGTGTCAGCATTACATGTTTCTGTGTCAGAATCCCAAGACAGACATTATCATCTCTATTTTTTTCTTTGTCATGGGAATCATGGAGACCAGAGAGGCAAGTAACTTGCCCAAGTTCACACAGCTAGCAAGCAGCAGTACTGAGTTTTAAACCAAGCACGGTGCACTCCAGAGTTACCCTTTTCCTTGCTTCCTGTGATGCCTTTAGAAGCAGAGAGAGACAGACGGCATCCTCAGTCAGAAGGAAATGGGGAGTGGTGCTCTGCGGAGAAGGGGTCATGAAAAGGACCTTCCTTTGGCCCTTCTCCCCAGGGCCAGGGTGCAGCCTCAGTGAAAGACTGTGCCGCCACTGTGATCAGGAATAAACTCTGCTTCCCATGACCACGTGAAATGGTGCTTAAACACGGGAGACAGAGATGGAAAGATGAAACACTGACCTCACTTTATTCCAAAGTGACCACCTGTGTGTATATGTCTATTTGTTTTATTCAGGTCACGTGGGAGCTGGGATTTGGATAGTGGGCCAGGATCTGAAACTTTACAACAAAATTCAGCCTGCAGATTAGCCATATTCTCTGAGTTGCAAAGGACAGAAATCCAACTCCCATGGGCTTAAGCAAACGTCTATTGGCTCAGTTAACTGAAAAGTTGAGGGGGCTACAGCTCCAGGCAGAGCTAGATCCAGAGACTGAACAAACTGAGCATCATCGATAACCAGGCACCAGGGCAAGCTCACACATGATCTCCTCACACTCTTCTGAGTAAGCATTGTCGCTTTGCCATTCTACAGCTGAAGAAACTGAGGCTCAGGGAGGCTGAGTGACTTGCCCAAGGTCAATGCCACTCGCAGGTAGCAGGACCAGGGCTTCAACCTAGCTCTGCCTCATTCTGAGGCTGGACCATTGCTACCAGGCAAAACGTGGCTCTCTGACTTGTATGAGCCCTGGTGACTGTCCTAGAGGAACGACAAAGGCCCATGCCAGGCTCGCGGAACAGACCTAGATGCTGACTCCAGGAACTCCCTCCTGACCCACCTGCTGTGACCCCCAGCCTGCGGGAAACACCAGCATTCTAATGCCGGCCATTTTCTAATGTCTGTGAACCATGGTGCTTCTCATTCTTCCTTAGGGGGATTATGTTTTGGGGCCTGCGGTTTGCTCACCTTCATCTGCTGATTCCACTAACAAACATTTCTGAAGTGCCTGCTGCATACGGGGGGCCTGTGCTAAGTGCTGTCTCTGTTGTGCCTCAGATCAGCCCCACGAGGTCTCGCTATCATTGCCCCATCTCACGATGAGACAGAGAAGTGGGGAACTGGCCCACGGTTGCTCGGCACGTGAAGGCAGAAGTACCACTGGACCCCAGGCGGTCTGACTCCGGAGTCTGCGCATTCTGTGCAAGGAGCCGATACTCTGGTGAGAAGGGAGACGTTCATCCACAGAGGGACAGGGAGGTCAGTTGGGGATGGCCACACTCGGGAGTGCTGTGTAGTGAACAGAGCATGGTGCGTAGTGACACGGATGGGTCTCCTGGACACACTATCAGCGAAAAGTCAAGTGGCAGAACAACATACACCATCTGACATCGCTTACGTAAAACAGTTGGGTGTGTTCGTGCAATGCCCTGAGATACGTCTGGGGTTGTGGGGTGGAGGGGAGTGGACGCCAAACAGTGGGATTGGTTGTCAAGAGGACTTAGGGCTCAACTGCAATGTTTTCAGTTTTTACAAGGAAAATGTGTCCATAATTTTCAAAAACAATTAACGTGATGTGTTATATGAGCTAAGAGAGGGGGACACCCAGAGTGGTAAGGGTGTCCAATCCAGTAGGAGGAAGTAGTCATCAGGGAAGACTTCCTGCAGGAGGGAACTCTGCCGGGCTTTGAAGAGTGAATAGACAAAAAGTTCCAAGCAGTGGAAACAGCTTGCACAAAGGCCCAGAGCGGAGGCTGAACACGATGTCACAAAGGACCGTTCTAAAGTGAGCCCATGGGGTGGGGTGAGGGTGTGAGGGCTAAAATGCAGATTTCCAGGCCACACTACAGACTTCATGGAGGCATTCATGAGAATCAGCATTTTGACAGACTCTTTAGATATACTCCCCCCCACAAGTTGCAAAAATCAATTCTATTTCTATACACTGGCAATGAGAAAGACGAAAATGAAATTAAGAAAAACAATTTCACTTACAATAGCATCATAAAGAAAAAACTACTCTGGAATGAATTTACAAAAGTGCAAAACATCATAGCAAGAAATTAAATACCCAAATGGGAAGACATCTTATGTTTATGGGTAAAACTCCCCCAAAATGATCTACAAATTCAACGCTGGCTTCTTTTCGGAAATCGACAAGCTGGTCCTAAAATTTATATGGAAACTTGAGGGACCCAAAATAGCCAAAACAATCTTTAAAAGCACAGAGTCAAAGACTCATACTTGCTAAGTTTAAACTTTACGGGAGAGCTATAGTAAAAGCAGGGTGGTTCTGGCGTAAAGAGCAACGTTTCTCCAGAAAAGATATGCAAATACTCAATAAGCACATACAAAGATGCTCAACATCATTTAGCCATCAGGAAACGCAAATCAAAACCACAGCACCACTTCACACACAGTAAGGAGCCTATAATAATTTAAAAAAAAACAACCCACACAAGTGTTGGGGAGGAAGCAGAGAGATGGGACTCTTCCATTTCTGGTGGCACTGTCAATTGGCACAGTTCTCTGGGAAAACAGTTGGTCAGCTCCTCAAAAAATTAAACATAAAATTACCGTATGATACAGCAATTCCGTTTCTGGGTAGATACCCCAAAAAACTGAAAGCAGGCACTCAAATAGACATTTATACACCCATCTTCACAGCAGCTTAGCCAAAGGGTGGAAGCGATTCAAGTGTCCATCAACAGATAAATGGGTAAATAGCTGTACAATTGGAATATCATTCAGCAATAAAAAGAAATTTAGTACTAATACATGCTTCCACATGGATGAAACTTGAACACATTATTTTATTTCTTGTTTCTTTTTTTTATTGTTTACACTCTTACAGTTGTTCCAATCCCCCCCACGCCCTCTATCCACCCCACCCCCTACAAAACATTATTTTAAATGAAAAACGCTGGACCCAAAAGGTCACCTACGGATTTGTTTAAAATCCCACTCTTGCTGGAGGCAGAAACTGTGGGTAGGTCAGGTGTAAGTTGTGGGCGGCTGAGCAACAGCGACTCCATTTCGGGCCTGTTGTTTCTTTTTAATGGGAAATGGGTGCATGACTGTCAAGATGATAAAAATGTTTGGGAGCTAGAGAGTGGTGATATACTGAAAACCACTGAGTTGTACACTTTAAAGAGTATGTGAATTATATCTCAATAAAGCTTGTAGGTTTTTTTTTTAAGGTGCCTGTAAGCCAGTGGGGGGAGAAAAAGGCCTGGAATTTAAGGCCAAGACAGATATTTGAGGGGTTCCTAACCCAGGGGTCAGAGAACTCTGAGGATCTAGGAAGAGGTTCCAGGGAGCCCTGTTCAGCTCTGCTGTTTCAAGCCTCAGTAGCATCCTAAGAATAGTCACAGTAAGGACTCTATGATAAGAATAACTGTAAGTCCAGTTTTCTGAGCATTTCACAGGTGCCAGGTATGGTGGGACTGGGTTTGGTGCATTACCTCTTCATTCTCACTCTGGGTGGCAAGTAAGTACTGTTATTACTTATTTTGCCGGGGAAGTTACTGAGGCCAAGAGCTGTCAAGTGACTATCCAAGTGGTCAAGTCCGCTTGAAGCCACCTGGTCAGGGCAGAGCTGGGATTCGAACACCGCAGGGCTAAGTGGCAGCCACTGAGCAATGGTGAGATGTGATCCCTAGGTAAATGGCACTAAATGGCAAACAGCACCGGATGGCGCTGGTTAGTTTGGGAACAGTGGGGTGAGTAGTCGGTGGGGAGATACTCCCCCAGAAGTAAGGAGGAAGGTGGGTTTGGGGTAAAGGGTGGTATTAATTTGGTTTACAACCAAATTGTCCCCCAAATCCTTTCATTGGCCTGTGGGTCACTAGGCCATCATGTTCGGACTCCCTGCATCGCTGGCTTCAAAAGGGCAGGCGTGGGAGCCTTTAGTGCCAAAGGCGGAGGAGGGAGGCTGAGATGGAAACCAGATGCGCTCGCCATGCGCCAAGGGCGCGCACACGCGTGCGCCGGCGTGTGTGTGTGTGTGTGTGTGTGTGTGTGTGTACTAGACAGTCGGCGGGCTTGACTACTTCTGTGATCGCACACGAGGTGTGAGGGGTGTCTCGCAGCGTGTGGAAGGGGAGGGCGAATCTTCCAGACAGCGCGCGCGAGGAGAGAGCGTGGTTGAGAATGGGCGTGCCTGCTGTGTGTTGTGAGTGCGGCTGTGGAGAGAGATCTGGGTGCCAGTCCCGCCCGGTGCCCGGGATACAGAGTGACAAGCAGTGAGGACCCGGCCCTCCCTGCAGGAGCTGACCCTGTGGGGAGGAGTGTTGAGGGGAAAAACTTGAAACAAATGGAGCCAGAAAAAGTGTGAACCTCCTGGGTGCGTGTGCCTGGGTGATTGTAGTGTGTGGGCTCGCGTGTGACGGGAGAACCGGGGGTTCTGGAGCGCCCGCTCTGCCCTGTTTTGTGGGCGCCATGAAGTCAGGGCGAGCTGCTGTCGACCTTGCCTTGGGGAGGCGACAGAGGCCGAGCCTCCAACCGTCTTAACCCGCCCCCCCTCCCCGAGGACTGGGGGCCCGTCCTGCAGCCACCGGCAGTGAGCGGAGTGTGATCCGCGGGTCGCGGCACCGGACCCTCCTGCTGAGTTCAGGCGGAGCCAGTCCTTCACGGAAAGTATTCTTATCCCCACCCTCCCAAGGCTCCGGGAAGCAAGCTGCCGCTGGGGCGTTGTGGAGGGACACCGGTACCCTTACTCAACTGATAAGAAAGGGGGGTGTCCACACAAGGGAGGGGCCTGTCCCTTGCCGGAGGGGAGTCGGGTCAGATCTGAGACCGGCGCCGAGTCCGTCCTCCCTGCAACTGCAGGGCGCGTCGTTCTGCTACTGGGCCAGTAGGTGGCGCTAAAAGCCAAGAATAGGCAGACGTCCCGCCAGCCTGGGGTTCTGGAGACAGCTGGCAAAACACTTTACACGTATACAATGAGTCCTCCCTTAACATCCTCCATAGGTTCTGCGACTTAAAGTGAAACAACATGTAAGGAAACTAGTTCTACTGTAAGCTTATCGACGTAAACAAGAATTAAAAGTTCCTGCAGCATCTCATCTACTTTATAACCAAAGGGCCGTGAGGAAAGGTTATTCAGGACTTGGAGCACTTGCTGAGAGCCAGGCTCAGCGCTGGGACCCTTCACGCACTGCCCTGTTTAACGCTCCCATTACCTTGTTTATTACCCCATTTTACAGAAGAGGAAACGGGCTCAGAGACTTTTTAAAGTAACTTTCCTATGGCCACCCAGCTTTGTGGCAGGACCTTGGCTGAAGCACCAGGTGGTGCTCCCTCCCCGGCCCCAGCAGAGTGCGGGGTAAGGAAAGTGGGAGCTGAGTGGGGACCCAGGCCTTGCTGGGGGTGGGTCAGAAGCAGCCTCTGAGCTGGTCTCTGGCAGCGACTAATGTGAGCTAGGGGGATCCTGGGTGACTGGAAGGAACAGCAGGGGACAGAAGCCAGGCCCAGCCTCCTCTCTCTGGGTCTTACCATATCCCATGTTGGGGTCCTGGACCTGAGGACAAGGAGGTGCCCAGCCTTCTTGTCTCCCTTCCACACCCCACCTGCCCCCAGATGTGCCTGTTCACCCTGTTCACAGCACAGCTCCTCTGGGAAGCCATCACCAACCATGGAGGCCCGAGAATCCCTCCAGTCCCACCTGCTCCCAGGATTGTATGGCAGCTGTCTCTGTAACACGCTCCCCTAACACAGGGCCAGGTATGGAGCCACCTCCTCCAAGCCAGCCCCAAGCTTACACCCAAAACCAGCAGGTGTTAGTTGCCTTTCCAAGTACACCCACTCCATGTGCTCTTCCGCAGTGGGGGGCCAGACATGGGCTCCTCAGAGCAGGGGTCCCAGCTCAGCCCCCCTCCATCCCCCACCCATCCCCTGCACGGAGCCCAGGAGCCTGACAGGCCCATGGCCCTCATCCTTTCATCCCGCACATTGCTACTGGCCCCCATGAGGTGTCAGGCACTGCCCTAAGTCCTGGGAGAGAATCGCAGCTTACCTCGGGGCAGAAGCAGAGGATAAGCAGAAAACAGGTATGAATTTCAGTGTCTGATAGAAAAATAGAGAGAGATGATAGGGGGGCAGTGGGGTGGGAGGGGCACCCTTACAAGGTGGCCAGGGAAGGCCTTTCTGGGATGTGACAAAGAGAAGAGACCTAGAGTCCTGGAGGAGGAGCCTTTCGAAGATCTCGGAAGAGGGTTCGCAGGCAGGAAGTGCCAGTGCCAATGACCCAGGGCGAGAGCAAGTCTGGGGATGGGGGTCTGTCCGAAGGAAAAGAAGGCAGGTGTGGCTGAGCCAGGGCTGAGCTCAGAGAGGTGGGCAGGGCCTTGGGGGAGGGCATGGTTTGCAGTTTATTCTAGCTATAGAGGAAGCACCCTGGAGGGTCTTAAGCAGGAGTGAGGTGCTCCATTTAGTTTCATCTCTCTGGCTGCTGGTAGATCCATTGAAAGATTGCAGAGGAGGGCCCCTCCCTGAGGGCCCTGTCCCCCACCACCTCCCTACCATAAGCAATCTGAAGCTGAGAGCCCTGGGGCACAGCTGGTAGCCGGGGAGCCTGATCCTGGCCATCCCGGGGTCTGGGTCTGCAGAGTTAATCCCCTGGGCCAGGAGCAGCCTCTGATGATCAGGCCCTGCCGCTCCCCGCTGATAAACCCTGTGGCAGGTCTCTGGCTGGGAGGAAAGTGGAGAAATCAAAGCAGAGAGAGGAGGAGCTCCAGGAGCACCCTCAGGCTTCTCTCTCCCTTTCTTAGGGTGGTGAGAGCCCAGGAGACTGCATCCCTCATTGGGACTCTTATAGCCCTACCTGGGCAGGCCCATGTGGATTTTATGGGGCCTTATTTAAGTCAAACAAAGTTAGGTGCAGGGCTTCAAAAGGGACCCTGTGCGGGTGAGGGGTAGTAGCCTCCTCAGCTCCACGGTCGGTGCCCACCTCTGACTTCCTTCACACGCACATGAGGAACCTGAGGCTCCGAGGGCCTGGAAGTTACAGAGCAAGCAGAGGAGTTCCGGCAGCAGGTTTTCTGCCTCTCAGTCAGTCCTAGTCCCACATCGCCAAACCACCTAAATATGGAGCTGCCATTCCCCCTCCCTCAGGCCACAAGGGGGGCTCAGCACAGAGCATTGTGGAGATGGTTGGGCAGGTGGTTTCCTGGGGAGGGAAAGGGCTCATCTTGGGGCAGAATCTCTTTGGGGATAGGGTCCTGGGTGGGCCAGGACTCCCGCCCGCCTATAACATTCCTAACTGGAACATTCTGAACCAATTGGACCCCAGGACGCAGCTGAAGATCAGAGTCCCTAGGAACGGGTTAAAGTGCAGACCTGCAGAATCGGAACTGCCGGCGGGGTGGGGGTGGGGGGGTGGAGCAGGACCGTGGCGACTGAGCCCAGTTGCCCGGTTCTTCAGCACAGCCAGGGCTGGGGTCACCGATTTCATCATTGATCACAAGTTCTGGGGGTCTGCCTACCAGAGGCAGGTGCGGCCCCAACAGCAGTTACCTAGGACAAAGGGTGTGAGTGTGAGTGTGTGCACGTGCATGTGCACATGTGTCTAGGGCAGGAGGCCGACTGCACATTTTCAGCACATCCCCAGGATCTGGTCAGATTGACCTGGGATGAGGAGGACCAGGCCCCGGGGCTTGAAGGTGATGGACTTTGCCCAGCCTTGAATCTGCCTCGAGAATGAGAGTGAAAGCATCTCAGCTCTCTCTGCCAGCCTCTGGAAGGGAGGTAATAAGATGGAGCACAGAAATTACTAAAATGATTATTATCCTTCAGAGAATCTGTGCCGTGTGCCAACAGTCCCGTGGGGCTGCTGAGATGATCATTCCCAAGGACAGAGGAGGACCCTGGGGTCCGAGAGGGCAGGGGCTGTCTGAGGTCACCCAGCCAGTAACGGCACGGCTGGAGTTTGAACCCAGGGCCATCTGATTCCTGAGTGTATGTTTTTAGGCTCTTCGGCCTTTTCACTCCACTTCAATTTTTAAAAAAATTTACTGAATTGGGAGAGAGAGAGAGAGAAGACGGAAGAGAAAGAGAGACAGAGAGAAGAGAGAGAAAGAGAGAAAAACATCACTTCGTTGTTCCACTAACTTATACATTCACGGGTTGATTCTTGTATGCGCAGTGACTGGGGATCGAACTCACAAACCTTGGTCTATCAGGACAACACTCCGACCAACTGATCTAGCAGCCAGGGCTTGCCCCACTTTTTACTTCCCATCCCTGTCTCCCCTAGTGACATCCACTGGACACCTGCTATGAACCAGCCGGACAGAGAGCCTGGCAACGCCCCTCGCTGTGAGGCTGAATGAGGTAGCGTGTGGCAGTGCTCTGGTCACATGTCTGCCTTCCCTCCTGGACTGTGGGACTTGTGATGGTCATTTTCCTTCTCCTTCCCAGCCCAGCAGCACACGGGAGGACCATACTTCCCTTGGAGGTCTGGCATAACCTGTGATTTACTGAGCCAGTGAAAAGTTGGTGGTACAAACTGTAAGTGCCAGTGTGTGATATTCTCTTCGCCTTGCCAGTGATCTTGGAAAGGCGTGTCAGGGTGAAGGGTCCACCAGCCATTGTCCCTGAGTGACTGGGTGGACAGAAACTCCTGCCCACCAGACATGTGGACACCAGAGTCATCCATCCAGTACCCTACCTGAAGCACCACGGATGACCCAAGAGGCAAATGGGCTATGGGTTTTCTTTCTACTCACTTGACAACGAGCCTCAGTTTCCGCAAGATGCTCCCACCGCAATGCTTTGCTCCCACCAGCTATGACATGTCAAATGTTCTGCACAGCGCCTGGCACGTGGTACATGCTCAATATAGTAGCTATTGTTTTTAATTATGATGCTCTCTGCCCCTGATAAAAGTTACTTGAAAGAACCAGTGACTATAAAGCATGCCGTGAACCAGAAATTGGGATGAGATATCTGGGGACATATTAAAAGCCAAAAAAGCAAGTGTGGCTCTTTATTCTTGTGTCCCCAACCAACACTGGAGGTCAGTGTCCATCTGTGGAGCTCCCACTGGGAGGTGGGCTCTGTGCAAGACACTTTATGTGCATCCGCTTATTTAATCCTTGCTCCACCCTATGAGGGAGGGGCTGTCATTCACGCCCCCTTCACAGATGAGAAAACTGAGGTTCAGGAAGTCAATGATCATCCCCCCAAGGACTCACTGCAAGAAGAGGAAAAGAGGGCCAGCTGACTACCAATGCTGGGGCATAAGCCTCTCTCGGCTGACAGAGCTCCCCTTTCCAAGGGGAGCGGGAAGAGGGAAGAGGCACGCCAGCGGGGAGCCCCGGTCCCCAGCTTTCCAGTCCGGTGCTCTTTCTCCTCTACAACCTTTTCTCCACTCACCTGAAAGGTGTGAAAGGCAGGCGCGCGCGCGCGCGCGCGCGCACACACACACACACACACACACACACACACACACACACCGAAAAAAGAGAAAGCCAAGGAGACCCCCTAGTGGCGACAGGGCCGGCCCTCCCGCCCCGCACTGCAGCCCTCCCCACGCCAGCGCAGACTCCTTGTCACCACCGTGATTGGTAGACTAAACAGCTGGAGAGGAGCCGGCCTCCTCGCTCCCTCTCGCCAGGGCGGCCGGGGGCTTTCAAAGACCAGCCTCGACTGCTATCTCCCCCATCAGCCCCAGCAGCATTTAGCCACTTTCTTCAAACACCCGGCCAGGGCATGATGGTTAACGTCAAATCTGGCAGCAAGTCATAACCTATAGGGCTGGGACATTTATCACGGCCTGGGGCCCCTGGGGACTTCAAAGGGGCCTGAGGGGTGGGGGTGGGGAGGGGGCTTGTCCTCCACCAGGAGCCTCAGACCTCTCAGAGCTGGAGGGAGCAAGGGCTACCCAGTTGGCCAGCCCAAATTATAATAAATAAATATTGATGACTAATAATAGTGCTTCACATGTTTTACCCCATTTAATGCCCATAACCACTTGTGGAGCATTTATTGTTGTTTTTATCCTTGTTTTGAAAGAACAGGAAATGGTGCACAGAGAGGTTAAGCCACTTGCCTAAAGTCACACAGCTAATAATAAAAATAGCATCAGCAACAATGATAACATCTGCCATTTATAGAGTGATGGGCATGTGCCAGGCACTTTGTGTGTTACCTCATGTCATTCTCCAAGTATTCTCTGAGATAAGTATTATTATTGTCATTTTAGAGATGAGGAAGTCGTCAGAGATATTAGGTGCCTTTCCTGAGGTGATACGACTGGTAGGTGGCAGAGCTGGGATTTAGAAGCAGACTTTGTGCCCCAAACCCTGCTCCTAAGCATGGCTCAGTGCCTCCAGGGCCAGGGAGAGGGGGCTGGGGTCCTGAGGGGCAGCCTGTCCTCCTCATCTTCATCACAGCCTCCGTCAGGCGTCAGGACGCCAGAGAGCAGTCCTAGGGGCCCTACTGTCAGCTCGAAGGCCTGGCCGAGATCCTCAAAGCACCTGGGACCTTCCCAGAGTGGCACCCACACAGCCCAGCCGCCCCAGAGAGCTGCATTCCAGAGCAGAGGGGCCCGAGTGCCTGAAGCAAGGAGCAAAATGGCGCCTGCCGGCAAGGACTAAACTCTTTCCGGGAAGCCACATGCAGCAAGTATCCCATGAGAAAATGTCCCAGAAGGCTTCCTGGAGGAGGCGGTATCTGGGCCAATGAGGAGATGGGAATAAGGTCTGTGTAGAGGGAGCAGGGTACATGTTTCAGTCGGGGTTCTCCAGAGAAATGGAGCCAATAGGAGATCTACATATAGCACACGCACACACATGTATGTGCACCACCTATATACGTATATATGAGAATGCAAGAGGGAGAGAGAAGGAGAAAGAAATTGAGATTTTAAGAAATTGGCTCATGTGACTGTGGGCCGACAAGTCTGAAACAGGTCAGGTGGCAGCAAGTTAGAGGTGCAGGTGAGAGCTGCTAGGACAGGCTTGAGTGCCAAGGCCAGAAACTCCGGCAGAATTTCTCTGTTGCAGTCGGGAGGGAGGGAGGCAGAATTCCCTCTTTCTGGGGAGACCAGGGCGTTACTCACCAGGCATGCAAATGACTGGGTGAGGCCCACCCACATGTTGGAGAGTGGACTCAAAGTCCACTGATTTAAAAGTTAATCTCGTCCAAAAAGTACTCTCATGGCCACTTCTAGCCTGGTGTGTGACCAAGCAACCGGGCACCGCAGCACGGCCAAGTCGGTGCACGAAATGAACCATCACGAGAGGCAAGGATGGTATGATTCCACTCAGGTGAGGCACCTGGAAGAGCCCAGTTCACAGAGACGGAAGCAGGAGGGTGGTTGCCAGGCACGGAGGGGAGGGAGGGCTGGGAGTTATTTAAAAGGTGCAGGGTTTCTGTTTGGGATGATGGAAGAGGTCTGCGGATGGTTGGTGGTGATGGTCGCACAGCAATGGGAGTGTACTTAATGCCGCTGAAAGGTTGAAATGGTAATTTTTATGTTATGTATGTTTTACCAAAATAAACACAAAATTAATCATCGCAGGCAGTGAGGGCCTGTGCCGGGAGGGGCGGCGGGGAGGCAAGGCCCTTTGTGAATGGAATTCACTCATTCAGCTTCTCGCCCACCAGATAATTGCCTGTGAAGTCCGCACAGGCGGGAACTGTGCTAGGGCTGGGGGACAGCAGGGGATGACAGAGTCACAGTTGCCGCCGCATGCTGGCAACGGTACTGAGCCCTTTGGAGCCTTTATCTTATCTCATGACCACAAAGCCCATGAGGGACACGGATCAATGCCCCCATTTTACAGACGAGGAAGCTGAGGCTCAGACAGGCTACTGTGATTTGCTCAAGCTCACACCATAACTCTGCGGCAGAGTGAGGACGGAAATCCAGGTCTGCCCGAAGAACAAGTCATGCGTAGGGCACACTGGCCAGAAAGGAGGTATAGAATCCTTTGTGCTCCAAGAAGTTTGGTGGTACAATAAAGGGGAAAGAGGAAGTGGTAGCATGAAGGAGAAAAAGACCTGGGGATGGCCTTCCTTTGACAGTGGGGAACCCCTAAGGGTGCTTGTGGATGGAGGGGGAAGAAGCTCATAGAGGGAGAGGGAGAAAGAGAGGGAGAGGGACGGGGAGAGGGAGAGGGGCAGGGTGGGTGGCTGAGGAGGCACAGTCCAAAGGAAGATGGTGGCACTCGGAGAAGTCTGGGGAGCAGTGGGGGCAGCGGCGGCCCCTCTGGGTCAAGGCCTCTCCTCAGTCAGATGGAAGCCCAGGGCCCCGGCGCAGAGTGTGGGGACAGGACGGCGCAGAGTGTGGGGACAGGATGGGGCAGGGCGGAGAAGGGCTGGGGATGGGGTGCAGGAGGCACAAGCCAGGAGCACGGGCTCCAGGGTCCGAGCAATACAGGCTCCGAGCTCACGTCACAGTGCTCACTGGTTAGCTGTGCAGCCTTGCACAGGCCACCTCAACACCCCAGACCTCAGTTTTGCCTCCTGCTCACTGGGGATAACTAGAGGTTGTAGGTTATTCCAAGTGGTGGCTGAGATACCGCGCGGAATGGGAGAGGAGACACAGGATGTGCGGGGAGACAGCTGAGGGAGCCAGCTGGAGTGCAGGCCTAACCAGGACTGGGGGCTTCAGACAGAGTGGTTCTGCTAGTTGTGCCTGGAGCTAATTCAGCCCCCTTGGATCTACGCCACTTCTCCCTTTCTGGGGTGGACCTGGGATAAAGGAGACTGAGGTACCTAGAAAGTACGTCTCAGGGGCCATATGGCTGGCCCTCACTAGATACCCAAGGTGGAAGGGACAAGACCGTTTGGCTCTGCTATTTAGGAGCCGTGTGACCTGGGGCAAGCCTCTTGGCTTCTCTGAGTCTCAGTGTCCCCATTGATTAAAGTGGGGATGGTAACCCGAGGCCTAGGCTCTCAACAGCGAGTATGTCAGAGGCAAGAAAGAGTGAGAGGCTCTTGGGAAGAATTCCACTTGATTTTTTTTACCCTTCAGTGTCAAGTGGAAATTCTGCAATGCTTTGTGATCTATAAAGATATTTCTATTTTGAAAACAGGCATTACTCAGCTCTTTCCTGCCTGCTTCAAATATCTGCAAATGGGATCATGGATGAGAAAGTCCTCCGTGACATGCAAATTGTGGAACAGATGAGGGAAAATATCAGCATTATCAGTTGTCAAGCACTTTTTCAACTTTTGCAAAGAGGTTTCGGAGATTTCTGAACTCGGACTTCACCGTTCCCCCATAGCTGCTTATTACATCATTCAACTCATTCAGCAAATGCTTCCTGAAGGCCTACTGTGTGCCTGGCCCTGTACTAGGTGCTGGTGATAGAGGAGTGAGCAAAGCAGAGAAAGTGCCTGCCACTATGGGACTTATGTTTGACGGGAGAGAACAAACAAGCAAATACCTGCTGTGACAGGGAGTGACACACACGATTGAAAAGATAGCAGGACACAGAGTGAAAGAGGGTCATATTTTAGATTGGGTGGTCAGGGAACGTTTCCCTGAGGATATGACATCTCACCAGGGCCTTAAGTCAAATGAAAGAGCTAAGCCAAGGGAATATCTTAGAGAATAATCTGCTTGAGGGAACCCCAAAAGCGAAGGCCCTGAGGTGGGAACTCACTAGGCAGTCACCATTCACGCACCTGGCCTTCTGCTGCATCCATCCATCCATCTGTCCATCCCTCCCTCCCTCCATCCCTCCTCCTACTCATCTGTCCATCCATTCTATTTACCTGTCCGTCTATCCATCACAATTCATCCATCCATCTATCCACCCATCCACCCACCATGCAGTGGGGATCAGTTGTCACTCAGTCATGGGGAGACTTCATGAAGAATTAGACACCTTCTCTACAGACAGGGAGAGACAGGTGCAGACGGTTGGTGCACGGTGGGGCAGCTGACACTGTGGCCCTGCCATCCACCCTGTACTTGTACTGAGGAAGCTCTCTCACTGTTCCCCACTTTCATAGTTTTAGGAACCCTTGCTCAGCTTCCACAGCTCGGGCCCCAGCCATCCTCTCCATGAGGAGATTCCTTGTCCTTCTTCTTAGAATTCACTACCCCTTCTAGTCTGAACCTTCGTCTGCACTATGACACTCCATCTGCTTTGGAGTTCCTTGTGTACATTTGAGTTTCCGCCACTGGCTCGTGCACTCCTTCAGACCAGGGTGAAGATGAGTAAGTACATCAGTCAATAACCACTATAATAATAGGCTACCATTTATCAAATGCTTCATTACACGCTTAGTATAGTGCCAAGCACATTTTAAATTCTTTCTGTTATCTTATTTATCACTCAAAATACAGAGAAGGGGGCCTGCCTGCCTTCGAGGGAGGCGCTATTACCACCCTCACTTTATAGATGATGAAACAGGCACAGAGAATCAAAGTGACTTGTCCGTGTCACGTGCCACTAAGGGGCAGAGCCGGGACCTAAATCCTAGCTTTCCCCGTCACAGAGCCCGTCTCCTGGGTGCCACGGCACCTGCTGCCTCAGTTGCTCCCCACCCTGCATCCCTGTCTCAACGAGGGCGCTGAGCAAACAGGGGGTCACATTCCCGGCTCCAGCGGCGGATGCCTGGCTGGCATCACACCTTCACTACTGGGATTTAAGTTTTGTGACCTTGGCCATGGTGAAGTCAATAAACCGCGCTGTGTGTCAGCGGGCTCGTCTGTAAAGTGAGGTGATCATAGTACCTGTCTCATAGGGTTGTTGCAGGGGGAGGAATGACGACTCATGTAAAAAAAAGAAAAAAGTAGATTGGTGCCTGGCGTGCGGCAAGTGATCCGTACAAGTTAGTCGTTATTTTATTTCAGAAAGATGGCAACCTCAGTTCCTTCACTGCCTGGCTTCTTTGTTCTTTCACAATTTGCCGATCATACTATATCATTCTTACTTTACACTGTTTGATAGAGACTATCCCTAAAAGTGCTGGAAACGTTGCCTTCAGAACTTTTAAACTCTGCCAGGCGCCTGCGAGGAGAGGAGCAGATTTACCTGTGGGTGGACAATGACTCGCCCCAGTGGGTCCTGCCGTCAGCCCTCCCGGGAAGGGAACGGACTGAGTGGGCTCTGTCGGCACTTACAGGTCCCTCCCGGGGACCCGCATCAGCTGGCCTTTGGACCTTCCAGGGCCTCCCTGTAAATCACCCTGGGTGATTTATACAGAGACGCCTGGTCCGCTAATCCAGTAAACAGGATAAGCGGGGTCCAGTCGGATTTATGGGCTGCCAGCAGGGCGTTTCACCGCTGCAGAGGTGCGTGCAGTGACCCTTTCTCCTGACCGCCGGCCTGGAGTCTCCTAACGGGCAGGGGTCATGCCGCCTGCTTCAGGCCCCACTCTGCTCCTCCTGCTGCTGTTGGTGATGCCGGGCTGGTGCCTTTCCCTCTCTGGGCTCCAGGCCCCACCAGCCCAGATGTCCACTGGGCAGTCGGCATGAGCCAGCATGCGGGGAAGCTAAGGAAATGGAAGTTGGGCCCTGCTGTCCTACGTGGGGCGGGGGGTGGGGGTGGGGGGGGCGGGGACAGGCCCTGGAGCATGGCGATGGGCTCACAGGTGCTGGAGCCAGCCGGCCCTGCCTTCAAATTCTAGCTCCGATATTTCCTCTGTGCTTTTCTGAGACTTAGAGGCCCCGTGTAGAGTGGCAATGATGTCAGCACCTTTCTCACGGAGTTGTTACCATTATCATAGAAAGAGATAAGGCGTATGAAGCACTCCCACAGCACCAGCACCTACTAAGGGTCCATTAAGGATTAGACAATCACTATTATTCTTACGTAGATGACTGCATGGGAATTGTCCCAGAGACTCACACGGAGCTGGCCGGCAGAGAACGTGTGCCTCAGTTCTACTGTGGTCGTGGGAAATTGGAGGGAACCTTGTGTCCCTCGATGGGCAGAGGATGGGTACCCACGGGGGTTTGGCCGAAGGTACTTGTGGCAGCCTAAACATTCACATCATGACACGGGTGGATCTTGAAAATGGTGAAGAGAGATAGAGCCATGACGCAGTAACAGCCACTAGGTTAACGCAGGCACACACCCAAATTCCATGGGGTGCCTATCTAGGTCTTGATCGTTTTTTTTTGCAGAAACAGAAAAGTTCATCTTAACACGCATATGAATCTTGAAAAAGAAGAACAAAGTTGGAAATCTCACACTTCCTGATTTCAAAAAATGCTACGAAGCCAAAGTAACCAAACCAGTAGTGGTGCTGGCGTAAAGATAGCCGTATAAACCGATGTAATAGAATGGGGGTCCCAGAAATAAGCCCTCACGTAGACGGTTAAGTGATTTTCCCCAAGGGTTCCAAGACCATCCAATGGGAAATAGTCTTGTTTCAGTAAATGGAATAGGGAAAACTGGATATCCACATGCGAAAGAAGGACATTGGATCCTTACCACCTTATATCATGCACAAAATTAACTCAAAATGGATCAAAGACCTAAACTTAAGAGCTAAAATTACAAAATTCTTAGAAGAATATATAAGGGAAAATCTTCACAGCAATGATTTTTTAATTATGATAGCAAAACCCAGGCTACAGCCAAACACAAAAATAAAAATCAGATTTCATCACAATGAAAAACTTGTGTGCATCAAAGTAAAATGTCGAGAGAGTGAAAAAAAAACCAAAACCCACGGGATGGGAGAAAGTATTTGCAAATCATTTATCTGACAAGGGATTTCTATCCAGAATACATATGTAAAGGACTCCTACAATTAAACAACAACAACAAAAATCAAACAGCCCAATTAAGAAATGGGCAAAAGACCCGCATTGGCATTACTCCAAAGACAACATACAAATGGCTAATGGGCATGTGAAAACATGCTTGACGCCATCAGTCATTAGGGAAATGCAAATCAAAACCATAACAAGATACCACTTCCCATCCCCTGGGATGGCATTCATTAAAAACCAAGCAACCAACCCAACGAGAAACCAAGTCCAAACCAGGAAAATCATAAGTGTCGACAAGGGCGTGGAGATACTGGAACACTTGGGCATTGCTGGTGGAAATGTAAAATGATGCGGCTGCTGTGGAAAAGTGCTTGGCAGTGCCTCAAAAAGAAAAACATAGAACTTCAACATAATCAGCAATTCCACTCCTAGATGCATCCTCCAAGTATCTGAAAACGGGGACTGAGACAGATAGTCACACACCAACGTTTACAGCAGCATTATTCACAGTAGCCAAAAGGTGGAAACAACCCAGTGTCCACCCACAGATGAATGGATCAACGACATGTGGTCTACACATATAATGGGATATTATTTGGACATAACAAGCAATGAAGTTCTGACACATGCTATAGTATGGGTGAACCTTGAAAACATCCTGCTAAGTGAAATAAACCAGACACACAAGGATAAATATTGTATGATTCTACTTGTATGAGCTATTTAGAGTAAGCAAACTGGTAGATAAAGAAAGTGGATAGTGGTTACCAGGGACTTGAGAAGGAAAAAAAGGGCGGTTACTGCTCATGAGTACAGTACTTTTCGGGAGATAGAACGGTGTTGAAGATGGATAGTAGTGATGGATGTACTTAATGTCGTTGACTGAATGCCGGACCCTGTGTTGGGGACTAAGAATGCAGCGGTAAACATACAGACATGGTGCCTGACCTCATGGAGCTGACTGACATCTGCTGGGGGAGAGATGTTACAAGGACAGTGAAATAAAATAATCTCTTATGGTGACCAGGGCCGGGAGGAAAGACACGAGTGTGGGGGAGACCAGCTGTTTGGAGGTGGCCAGGAGAGGCCTGGAGGGAAGGTGACATTAAGAAAAGACCTTAATGAAGGGTGAGAGGAGCCAAGCTGTGAAAAGCTGGGTATGACCCAGCTCCAAGCCCCCTCTGGTGTGGAACTTGGGAGATGGAGAAAGGGGTTGCTATGGAAACTCCAAGGCAGCACATAGTGCCTCCACCCAGATCGCACACCCCTTTTCTTTGTCTGAACTTTAGTTGCAGAAAGGCCCTCATGGATCACTCAGTCCATTACACAAAGGGGAAACTGAGTCCCACAGCGGGGCTCTCCCAAGGTCTCCGCTGGCCTACAAGGAAGCCCGGTTCTCTCAGCCCCCAGTGCACTTCTTTCCTTCTTCCTTCTTTGAATCGTGACTCTGGCTCCCCACAGGCCCTGGGGGATGTGCCCCTGGGGCCAGTGGCCTCAGGTTTTGGGCACAACTTGAGCTGTTTTTGCCAGATAAAAACATAAGATGCACACAAGGTCCTGGGAGCTCATATGAACCACAATGACACAAGAACATTTTCTTGTCTTTTCCAGAAATTTCCACCTCATGCCTAAAAAGACTTGGGGTCTGGGGGTTGGGTGGGGACAATCAGAAGAGCTGTTTTCCCATCACTCAAAGGCCCCCTGGGGAAGAGGAACAGCAGACTGGAGAGATCCCGAGAGACAGAAGAGGGCGGATGTGTCAGGAGGGCAGATTTCAGCCCCGCACCAGAGTGCGTTTTCTGACCCCTCACTGTGTCAGCGGTGTATTCGAGTGCCGAGTGGCCATCTGTCAGGGAGCTGCCTGGGTAAGATTCGCAGATGAATTTCTGAGATATTTTCCAACTCGGAGTTAATGACTCTACAGGGTTAGGATTCAGGATCAATGATAAGATTAATAACATAACCACCCAATTTTACTGGAATTCATAACTGATTCTTCAACTCCCACTTGCTACGGTTCTGAGTTGCCTGGCTGGTCCCCCCAAAGCCATGTCACTGGGCACCCACATACAGAGGCTCCCAAAAGATTACAGTCTGAGATTTGTTACAGGGGAGCCCTGGCTGGAAGTAACAACCTCAAGCACTTCCCCTCCTGGCGTCAGGCATTTCCTCAAGTGCCGGCTGGGCGCTCACTGTGTCCTGGACAAAGCTGCAGGCACCGAATTCTCATAACAGCCCTGTGGGGAGGTGCTGTGGGTCTAAGACTCTGACTCTAGGAAGTTCAATTCCAGCCCTGGCTGGTGTAGCTCAGTGGCTTGAGCGCGGGCTTGTAAACCAAACGGTTGCTGGTTCGATTCCTAGTCAGGGCACATACCTGGGTTGCAGGCCAGGTCCCCAGTTGGGGAAACGTGAGGGACAAACACACATTGATGTTTCTCTCCCTCTCTTTCTCCTTCCCTTCCCCTCTCTCTAAAAAACAAATAAGTAAAATCTGAAAAAAAAAAAAAAAGAAGTTCAATTCCAGGTTTCTCTGCTGTCACTACGAGGGGGGGCCTTTGAATTCTCTGACAACTCAAGGTGATTTTCATTTGCAGAAATAATTCTGATGTAAGGCTGAGCATAGAAAATTCCAGAAGAGAGGAACCTGCCAAGTTCTCTGCAAGTTCTGAGGAAACAGAAGGGGGGAGTCTGGCTGGAGGGCTGAGGAGGAGACTGTGTGAGGAAGGTAGCATTTGAGCAGAGCTGAGTGTGTATGAGTGTGCATGCAGGCACACTTGAGTGCACTCACACACACATACACATGCACACTGGCCTGGCAAGGAGCACATGCAATTGATATGGAAGTGATACAGTCTCTGTCTCCCGAAATGGCTTCCGGGATACTGTGAGCACAACCAGAGGTCATCTCTGCGTTTCTCCTAGGTTAAGGAGAACTAGCAAACAGCAAGCAGAAGAAATGAGGAGAGGTGGGGGTGGGACCCACTTCTTCCTCTTTCCAAATATTGGCAACAGCTTGCGGCAGTGCAGACGGCAGGGCTCCGCTTTCCAGGCATCCCCGTACCAGCTCCCCTTCTGTCCACTCAGAGCTGAGACCAGACCCGGTCCCCAGAGCTGCAGGGGGCCTTGTCTGCCACACTTTCTGGTCCCTAGCTTTGGGCAGAACCTCTCCTTGATTCATTTTTGACCAAATTTTTGGAGAGGTTTTTTTTTTTTTTTTTTTTTTTAACCTGGAAGCAAATTGTAACTGAGCGGGGAAAAGGTGTTGCTTAATTTCAAGCTCAGTTCTGTTTTTCTAAAACTAAGTTCTCTAAAAAGTAGGATAAAACAAATATCTATTTACCACAATGAGGCTTTCTAATGAGCTCCCCTGTGCCTTCCCCTTAAATTCAAACCACTTGTCTCCACATAAAACCTCCCGTAGGTACCACCGTTAACACCCTTCTGAAGGAAGAGCCAGCCCACAGCCGGCAGCCCCTGCTCGTTGGCGGTTCCAACAAAGGCATGTGCACAGACTGTGGGATCCCGGCTGCTCGAGAACCTCCTTGGCTGAGGTTGCAGGAGTCATCTACACAGAGAAAACATCTGAGGGGTGCACAGATGGGGCCCCAGGGGGCCTCCCTCAGGCCCATATTCAAGAGGCGACTGCCATTTCAACACAGCCTGGAAGAGCACGTTGAGTGTGCAGAGGAAAAGGAATTCTCTTCCGCATTCTGCTGTCCTGAAGCCCACTGGGTGTTTATCCATCTCCGGCAGAGGCCATCTGCCTTTGGCTGGGGGCAGGCCCCACACCAGACCTCAGATGGGGGGGGAGCAGGGGGATGCTGCAATAGGCCGCTGGAGTGTGGGTTCAGAAGAGGGGCTCTTTGGAATCCAGAGACCCCCAGAATCAGCTTCATTGTTGGCCCTTACCTAGCCCCCTTCCCCCCCACCACCACGCCCCTCCTGCCAAGGAAGGAAGGGGCCTTCTCCTGGAGATGTCAAGGTCTGGAGGGCGCCGCCTCTGCCCTTGACTCATTGTATGACCTTGAACAAATCATTTCCTTGTCCTGGGTCTCCCTTTCCCTGACTAGCGGTTCCTAACTTTTGGGAAACACTGGCTTTTTGGCAGTCTGATGTCAGAACGTCTCTCTAGCAAGGACGGTTTACAGGCACAGATTGCAAATTTTACTTAGACTTCGGGGGCTGTTTGGCAGTCCCTCGGAGGAAGGGCTGTAGGAGCCTCAGGTGTGCTCCCTGAGGCTCCGTGCCCAGTGTCTGCCCTTAGCCAGCGCTCAAGGAATGTTTGTGGGGTAAAGAAACGATCCCTTCCGACTCCCGCTTTCCGTGAGTCCACGGTTCTGAGTGCCCAGCTTTGCCTCTGCTCAGGCACGTTGTGCAGACAGAAACTAAGGCACGCAGGGAAGACTCCTGCCTGAAATGTGCACTTGCAAAACACACGCGCGTGCGCCTCCAACTTCCATCCCTTTGCCCTATTATGTTATCAAGCACCTACTATGTGCTAGGCGCCAGGGGCATTGCGGTGGTGAGCAGGATCGACCCCACCCCTGCCCTCACGGCGCGCGCAGTCCCGCAAGCCCGGCAGACATCAGCACCAGCGCCGGGTGCGCAGGAAGGCGAGGCGCAGGGCCGCGTCACGCCTTTCACCGGCCTTGTGCATTTTGCTTTTATGTGCTCCTTCCTCCATCAAAAAACACATTAAAATACGACTGTGCCGGTACAAAGATGAAGATAACCCAGGCTGGATTCATTGTAATAGGCCGTTATTATTATTTTCATTTTTTAATTCTGACTTTAAAAGACTTAAAAACAAGAACAATTTTGCGGGACCGAATACATGGGGGGGGGGGGGTGCTAGGTACTGCGACGTTGTCCCTGTCTGTGGCTCATCCCACCCACCGGAAAATGCAAAAGGTAAGGCTGTCAAACACGTGTTTCCAAAAGGAAGCTGCGCGATGCGAGGAGAAAGCGGCAAAGGCGGACTTCCGGAGGGAGAGGGCCCTGCAGCGGAGCCCAGGCGGGTGAGCAGGACTGAACCGATGGCACAGAAAAGGCGCCCTGGACGGGGAGAGACCAGAGACGGCAAAGCCGGGAGGGAGGAACATGAAGGGCGTGCGTGGGTCCTAAACTGGACCCAGGGTTCATTCAGGACCCCATCCACTCTTACTTGTAGAGTCTGAGGGCCCACCACCAATTTTCTTAGAAATTTCTTTAAAAATTTTTTTAAAAAATTTATTGATTTTAGAGGGAGAGAGAAAGAGAGAGAGAAGCATGGATTTGTTATTCCACTTACCGTATTTTTGCCGAGTATAACACACATCCACATTTTTGTGCGCATTATACACAGGATTATTATGCCCATTATTACACCCATGGTATGGAATCATCATACCCATGTATAATGCACATCTTTTTTTCCCCCTCAAAAATTTGGGCAAAAAAGTGTGCATTATACACAGTATTTATATATTTGTTGGTTGATTCTTGTATATGTCCTGACTGGGGATCAAACCCATAACCTTGGTGTATCAGGACCATGCCCCAACCAACTGAGCTACATAGCTAGAGCAGAGTCTCAGCCTTTAGATAACCACACAACAACCCATTTATTAAGCGCCGAGTAGCACCAGGCACAAAGAGCACTTCATCATTATCGCATTTCATGGACAAGAAAACCAAGGTTCAGCGGTTAAGTAACTTACCTGTGATCAGCTGAGAAGAGGTAGAGCTCTGCCCTCCTCCCTCTATGCCACACTGTCTCTCTGAGAGGCTGAAGAAGCCCCACACTGCCATCACGCAATGGGATAAGGGAGGCTCAGAGAGGAGACAGGATTATTGCAAGGTCACAGGAGGTTTTTGACAGAGTTGAGATTAGAATCCAGGCATCCTGGCTCCAGCCTAGAGGTCTGGCCCACCAGCCAGGAGGATCAGTGCTTTCTGAGTGATCACACTGGCATAATCAGACCTTTCTCCTTCTTTCAGCCTCAGAAAGCACAAGGCTTGTTTGCACTGTGGCCTTGACCCCTTCCCAACTGGTCCTTCCTACCCAGCCTACCCATGCAGTTTCCTGAAGGCCAGTTTCCATAAGAGTCAGACCGAGACCCTTCTTTCTCAAAAGGTTGTTCTCATAAAGGGAAGTCTTTCCACTCCCTGCCCCAGGGGGAGGCTCAGCAAGGTCAGAAAATCTCCTCTCTGTCCCACTCCCACCCCTCTAGTGCAAGAAGCACCTGCCTCCCACTCTGGCTATGCAGATGTCATCATGGCCATGAACTGACTCACCTCTGTGACGTGTCAGCCTGCTGGGTGGGAGCGCAGCTCTGGGTGTCACCATTGTCCTGGGGTGTCGATACACCGAAACAGTCCTAGGGTTGGTCATGGGGTGTTGACACACTGGAACAGTCCTAGGGTTGGTCATGGGCTGTTGATACACTGGAACCGTCCCAGGGCCGGTCCTGGGGTGTAGATACACTGGAACAGTCCCAGGGTTGGTCATGGGCTGTTGATACATTGGAACAGTCCCTGGGTTGATTGTGGGGTGTTGATACACCGGAACAACCCCAGGGTTGGTTGTGGGGTGTTGATACACTGGAACAGTCCCAGGGCTGGTCCTGGGGTACAGATACACTGGAA